>PISX010014863.1:0-51628 GCA_004024625.1 Mellivora capensis | reverse complement strand
GCCCTGTCCTGAGGGAGGCCCCAAGGAACAGGGTCTGAGCCTGCCTCGTCCCTCACCCCAGCCTGATGGGTAGCTCTATCCTAGAAACGTCTGGATTGAACGAACACGTGAAGGATGTCTCTTACCTGGGTCAGAGGGCCAGGGTGCTCCCCTCGCGCCCCCCGGCCCCCCAGCCAGTGCTGCCATGACTTCCTGGCCCGCCCGTGAGGGATTCTTCCAAAGGCAGGTGGGACCCCAGAGTGAAGGAGGCGGGTCGTCGGCCCCTGCCCACCTTCCCTCCCACCCTCAAGGCCCCAGTTGGGCCCAGGGCACTTTTCCATCAACACCCATTTGCTGGTTTACTCCTTCTCATGGATCTCTCTTCTTCTAGAAGCTTCCTAGACCCTGAGTTAGGCTGGGGGTCAGGCGGGGCACTCACCAGCGCTGCTGGCCCCTCCTCTCGGCCTCCACGAGCTCCCTCCACAGCTGATCCTGCCTCACACCATTAGTCCCCAGGCCCAATCGCTCTGCTTCTGGGGCCTGGGGGGCTTGGCAACTGCCAGCGAGACCCCTGCCCACCGCAGGGCCACTCCGGGCCGTGGAAGAGTCCAAGGCTGACTGTCTGGTTAAGGGCAGCCGGTACCCAGCTGACGTGGTTCTCGGGAACCCCGGGGCAGGGCGGCTCCCCATGGGTGTGTGTGTGTGTGTGTGGGTGTAACACAGAGACAGAGAGAAATAGAGACTGGAGAGTTAGAGGGAGAGAGAGAGAGAGGGGCTCCAGTCTGAGCTTGGACCTCTCCTGGGACCCCTCTTCCCCCCAACCCCCGGGAAGTCTGTGCAGGGGTCCCCCTCACTAGCCGTCTAGACCCCAAGCCCAGAGTGGCTGATGCGGGCTGGGGAGGGCACTTGAGCCGAGCTGTGTTTCCAGCGTCTGCCTGTGTTGACTGTTGCCAAGGGGACGGGCAGCTCCCAAGTGTGTGTGTGACATCTGAACCCCGGTGGGGGGGCGGTTGGAGAGAGTTTCTGCGTCTGTGCCAGGCCCACCTCAGCTGCCCTTTAGCTCTGACCCCAAGTCCCCTGGCTGGAGACCTCAAAACAGCACTGGGGTGGGAGAGACCAAAGCCCTGGCTTCTGGGCGGTAAGAAAAGCCCTGGCTCCGGGCTCCTCAGCAGACAGGATGCACGGTTTGGGGCTGGGCCTCCAACTGCCACGTGACCTCCAGCAGCCCCTGCCCCTCCTGGGGTCTGTGAACTGACAAGAGTCATCCTTTCAGCTCCCCTGCAGATGCGGGGCTCCCAGGAGCGGGGCTGACGGGGGCGGGCGCTATGTGAGCTCTAGAGCGGATGCCGGGATGCACGGGGCGATGCCCGGCTTCCCTGCTGGAGGGGCTCTGAGCAGGGCCGGGCGAGGGGAAATTATTGACACCGCGGTTAATACCCGTTCTAGCCGCATCAGTCTGGAGGGTCTGCAAAGCACCATCCTTCATCTGGCTGAACCCGCCGGTCCTCTGAGACAGATTTCCAACCCCATTCAACCCGGGAGGGAACGGAGGCCCTCGCCAGTAAAATTAAGTGCCTGTCCGAGGTCCGTTGGTTACCCTGAGGCGTGGCCTTGACTTTAGGTCCTCAGAAGGAAACAAGGAGAACTAGAGGGTGGGGATTCATGTTCTGAGCCTTTGGCTGTGACTCTGTTCTGACCCAGTGGGGCCCACTTCGCTCCGTGGCTCCAGCCAGGCCCCTCCTGCTGGCCTCAGCTGGCACCCTCAGGCACTCCTCCCAGCTGGTGCACAAGGGAAAGAACAAGAACCCTCAGGAAAGAACAAGAGGCCCAGGTGAGCGGTGGGGAAGCCCACGCTGGCTTCGGGCAGGCGGCTGGAGCAGAGACAGGGTGACAGCTGCCAGCACTCACCTGAGCAGGGGGCCCAGTGATGTGACCTTCTGGGACATCAGTCTGAAAGCAGAGGCTGTGGGGCCAGCGGGGGCTGTCTCTCCTCTCTCCTGTGTTCTTCCTCCAGAGCTGGGACAGGCAGGCTGGCATTCTATGATCCTGATGTTTTCCCAGTAAAGGTGGACGGGGTGAACGCCCAGGGGCCCAGAAGTAGACTGCCCTGGTGGTTATTCTCTCTTCGGCGGCTGGGCCCCCAGCACAGCCAGGACCGGTCCCTACCTTGCCGAGGAGTGGCAGCTCTGACCTCCTCGAACCTCTGGGAGAGGTCCCATGAGTGTGGGTACAGACGGTCAGTGCCTGCTGCATGGGACGCTTCTTGTAAGCTCAGTGGCAGGCTGAGGCGTGGAGCAGCCTGGAACAGCCTGGAACAGCCATGCGGTTTGCTCAGAAACCTGGCCACATGCTCCAGAGACAAGGAACAGGACCAAAAAGGCCAGCAGGGACATCCAGGATGACTAAGGGCTTGATGTATGTAGAGGCTGAATATTTCTGTGTGGGTTGGTCTTTAATTCAGAAGCTATTTCAGACTGTCAGATGGTAGAGGGACAAACAGAAACGTGACAAAGCAAATACAACAAAATGTTAATTGTACAGTCTAGGTCATGGGTATAGGGTGTTCACTGTACCCTTTTTTCAATGCTTCTATATGTTTGTAATTTTTCAAAATAAAATGTTGCGGGGAGAACGACTTCACCTGCCAGTCCAGCTTGAACACATTCTCTTTCTTCAGTCACTGAGCCGAAAAGTGTCCAGATCCACTCTAAGCCCAGCCTGGGGGACCCCCCAAAGGGAATCAGGACACTGGGTTCCGGTCCCAGCTCTGCCAGCTCTGCCAGGACATCTGCTGGATGTCCTTGAGCAAGTCATTGCCCCTTCCACACCCCACACCTTGTGATGTAACTTTATATGCAGCCCTCCAGGCCAGGACAAAAATCCCTGGATCTGGCGGCTCTGGGGGTTGCTGGAGCTGTATTTTAATGGATTTCTCTCAATCCCAGAAGGACCCTAAGGTGGGTTCTGGTAGAACTCGACAGCCCGGGCTCTGGTGTGGAGGCAGGGCTCCACTGGGCCAGGTGGCAGCAACCTGAGAGATTTCGACCCTCGGAGTGAGGCCCCGCCCTGTGGGGCAGGTGGGGTGTGGCTTGCTCGAGAAGCCACGCCCACTACCTGTAGACCCTGCCCCTTCCCGAGTGGCTGGTGGAGGGCTAGGCCTGGGCGGGAGCTCCCACTGCTAGGGCCTAGGAGGAGGTGCTCCGCAGGGAGCCGCGAGAGCCGGATTGACCTTGCTGAGCAGAGATGGGAGCAAGCAGAAATGGGGGTCACCAGATGAGGTGCAGGGAGAGGCGGGGCTCCGGGAGGGCAGGGGCTGCGGTGGGGAAAGTCTTTGCCTGCTTGGTTTAGGCTTCCTTCCTGTCCCCTAGATCTCTCTTTCCCAGATGAAAACTGGCTTAATTCTGTTTCCCCCATGCGCACACCGTGGAGGCTTCATGAAAGGTGGAGAAAGCAGACGGATTCAGGGCCACCGTTCACACCTTTCCAGCTGCTCCTGCCGAGTCCGCAGAAAGTTCGGAGATGATGACAACATTCAAGGTAATTTATGTGTGGAGAAATCCACACCCCCTTGTCATCCCAGCCATTTTCACTTTAAGTCACTTTAGTTCTTTGCTGTCAATTTACCCACCATTTTGTACTCAGCCTTGAAAAATTTAACATTGGAAACATCTTTTCATGTCTTTCTTCATCATCTTTATACTTTTCCCTTTAATGAGTTTCTTAGAACAGGTGTGTCACAATACACTTAGCCATTTCCCTGTTCTTGGGCATTTAGTCTGTTCCTGGATTTGGCATTCGCTCCAGTGGATATCCGTGCCTCCTTCTGCTGCACTGTTGCCGACGGGACGTGTTCCTAGAACGGGATGACTGAATCGGAGGGTGCGGACATTTTCACAACGTGCAGCATACCGAGCCCCTCTCCGGCCAGGCTCGAGGGTGCCAGCTGGGCTGGTCCCCACCAGAACTAGAAACTGTGTGTCGGGGTCGCTGAGACCACCCCCAGCTTGACGTTGGGCTAGGAGGACTCCCAGGACTCAGCCTACGGTAGTGCTCATGGCCCTGATTTATTTTGGCCAAAGGAAACAACGCAAAATCAGGAAAGAGAAAAGGCATATGAGACGAAGCCCGGAGGAAACCAGGCACAGGCTTCTGAACTGTCTCCCGTGGGCTTACACAGGGCACACAGGCTCCCCTGGCACTGAGTTTTGACAACACGTATGAAAGCTTGTCGACCAGGTAGTTTCTTTCTTTCTTTCTTTCTTTTTTAAGATTTATTTATTTATTTAAGAGACGGAGAGCAAAAGCAAGCACTTGGGCAGGGGGAGGGACAGAGAGAGAGAGAGAGAATGTCAAACAGATTCCTTGCAGAGCATGGAGCCCCAAGCGGGGCTCAATCCCAGGATCCTGAGCTCATAACCTGAGCTGCCCGAGAGTCCGATGCTCAACCACTTGAGCCACCCAGGTGCCTTGACCAAGTAGGCTCTTCAGAGACTCAGTGCCCAGGGCTTTCACGGGGCGGGGTGGGGGGGGGGTCATGAAGGCACCTCTGTGTAGCACATCCCCAGATCCCAGAGTCCCAGAAGGAAAGCCCGTCCTCAGCATGAACCATATCGTAGCACAGTTTAGCCAGAGGGAGTCACTCTTACCAGGGAATGGAGGGAACCCTCTGGACACGTAGGTTCCCGGAGCCCCGTGAAGGGCGGTCCTGCCAGCGGGCTGCGCCAAGGGTAGTGGTCTCAGGTGCGCTCCGCTGGCTGCTTTGCTCTTGTGTGATCGCGCTCGCTAACACTTAACTAGTCCTCGTTTTCCCCACGAGCATCCTTGATGATTTCCGGCAACTAGGCCCTCCACATTACCCATCTAGGCTCTGGAAGATCATTTAAATATTCCCTGATAGATAAGTATGTTAAAAATAGTAATTGTAGAGCACTTCAGGGCTTGCATTTCTCCCTGAAGTGTCACGGCCTCGTGAAAGACGGTTGATCCTCTCTGGGTTTGGTGCAGAGCCGGGGCGCTCAGAGAGCCATGTCTCCCACTGGTTCTGTGGGCAGGAAATGGGGTGTCAGGACCAGAACCCCTGCTGACCGCCATTTCTGGTCTCTGCCTAAAGTATTATTTACAGTGGAAGAGCATCCCACATAAACTCAGTGGTTTATATTCTGAAGACCCAGGGTTCCTGGGAATTGGGGGCATTTTAAGCACTGGAAAAAAAATAATCTGGAGCCATCATCTTTCTTTTCTTTATTCTGGAACTTCCGACTGCTGGGCAGCTGAATGCCTTTTAGGTGAGAGTAGTTGAACGGGCGATGATTGCAATGCACATCTGGGGCAGCAGGGGGCAGCCTGTAGCCATACATCTTCCATCAGCTCTAAACTCTGGGATTCCCTCCTGTTATGTCATGGGGTGGGGGGGGTCCCTTAGAGAAAGCTCGTCCTGAAGTTTTGAGGCGTTCTGAGTGTGACGTCCAGAGGTGTCCATGAAGGAATTCAGCTACGGGCTGGGGGAAACCAGGGCTTGACAAAGAGCCCTCAGTTAGCAGTGGCTCTGGGCTGGGGTGATACCCCAAAAATGGTTAGTGACAGGTAGGGCCCAGGCACCAGCCAGCCAGGAGGGACTGGAGGCCACCTGCTGCCACGCAGGAGTGCAGTAGTGAGAGGCGGGAAGTGGTGGGGGGCGCGGGTTGGGGAGCAGCTGTTTACCAGGTGGGATGAAAGGATCTGGGTCTTTAAAAACCGAGCCAGTACTTACAGGGTGATTTTTAGCCTGGGTGCCGTCTGTGGCGACCTGAAGCAGCGGTGATCCCATCAGCCCAAGCACTAGGGCTTCAGTGGTTCGTAGGGTTGGTAATTATGAGAACAGGAGCTGTTCGCAAACCAAAGCGAAACAGTCCCCTCTCATAGCAGATCAGGCTGCCTTGCCCTTGGCTTCCCGAGCCCCCATGATTTGCCCACCCCTGCTGACCCCCGCAGGTCTGCTCCCCCCCTGGGAGCCTGGTCTGGCAGACCTCACTCCTGCTCCGGGGTCCCCCGAGCTCCTCCAGCTGCCTGTGTGGCGGTGGTGGCCCAGGTGAGAGGCTGGAGGCCAGGCTGGAGTGGGGGGCAGCTGGGCAGGCTGTGAGAGTGGAGAAGGTAACCCAGCCGGATAAAGGGCATAGATTTGTGTCAGGCAGACCTCCGTCCCAGCTCCAGCCCCACCCCTGGGTGACCGTGGGGGAGCCACTTCCCCTGTCTCCTCCAAGCGGGACCTGGCCCTGCTGGTGAGAGCTGGCTGGGCAGGTGGTCATGAGCGCCCTCCAGCTCCGTGCATGTCTGTGCTGGGCGTGTTCACGCTCAGGTAGGTTCTTCAGGGAGAATCGGGTCTAGAATGTGGGCGTGCCCAAGGATTCAAGTCCAGCAAAGTCCAGTGACCCCCAGCAGCTTGTCTCCCAAGAGCAAGTTCACAGGAATCTGTAGACTGAGTAGAGCAATCGCCCTTCCCATGCGCCTCGTCCGGTTACTGGAAGACCGACCTGCATAGAACAAGAAATCCGAGCAGAAAGAATTCTTCCGGCCTGACTGCTGTGCTGGGACATTGGTCTCTTCTTGCCTTTGGTCTCAAGCTGGGAGACCAGCATTTCTTGGGTCTGAGCCTGCCAGACTAGAGCTTACGCCGTCGGCTCTGGTGGGTCTCTGGCTTGCCATCTGTGCTTCCGGGGACTTGCCAGCCTCTGTGATCCCGTGGGCCAACTCCTCGTAACAGGTCTGTCTCTGTCTGTCCATCTGCCTGCCTATCCAACTCTGCATATCTGTATCAGTATGTTCTCTTTTTTTTTTTTTAGGGAACCTGAGTCATACAGATGGGTCCTATTTTCTCTGTTTTACAGATAAGGAAACTAAGTCCAGAGAGTTTAGAGGGGGTGGGAACTCAGAGTCAGATGAGCACAGGCCTGGCCCTCTGAAGCTGGCGCCTGTCTCGTCAGATCGTATTATCCCTGGGTGCAGCTGGACCAGCAGGGAACACGCAGGCCCAGGCTCAAGAGAGAGGGACGCCTGCTTCTTCTTCACAGGAACCCATAGGACAAGTAATTAATCAGCACTACCGTAAAGACACAGTCACCAGAAGTACCTAATGAAATCCCTAACCTAAAGATTAAGACACGTGCCCCAATGTTTATAGCAGCAATGTCCACAGTAGCCAAACCATGGAAAGAGCCCGGTTGTCCATCGACAGATGAGGGGATAAGGAAAATGTGATACACACACACACACACACACACACACACACACACACACACGGGAATATTACTCAGCCATCAAAAGGAATGAAATCTTGCCATTTGCAACAACACGGATGAAACCAGAGGGTATTATGCTAAGTGAAATAAGTCAGAGAAAGACGATTATCATATGATCTCACTCATATGTGGAATTGAAAAAGCAAAACAGATGAACATAGTAGGGGAAGGGAAAGAAAAATAAGATGAAAACAGAGAGGGAGGCGAACCACAAGAGACTCTTAATTACAGGGAACAGACTTAGGGTTGCTGGGGGGAGGGGGGGGAACAGGGCCACTGGGGGATGGGCATTAAGGAAGGCATGAGATGGAATGAGCACTCTTTACACAAGTAATGAATCACTAAATTCTTTTTTTTTTATTTAATTTTTTTAAATTTTTATAAACATATAATGTATTTTTATCCCCAGGGGTACAGGTCTGTGAATCGCCAGGTTTACACACTTCACAGCACTCACCATAGCACATACCCTCCCCAATGTCCATAACCCACCACCCTCTCCCTACACCACCCCCCCCCCGCAACCCTCAGTTTGTTTTGATGAATCACTGAATTCTACCCCTGAAACTAGTAATACAGTATATGTTAACTAAATTGAATTTAAATAAAGCATTAAGAAAAGGAACAGAGACATTTGTCATGTCGCAAGCCCCTTGGGATGCGCTCGCCTCTGGGGACCCAGCTGAAGCAGCAGCATGTTCTCGAACATGACCTCTTGGGCCTGCAGTCAGTGGCACCTACTTTCTCAGGAGAGCCCTGCCCCAAAACCCTCACTTTCGAGCCGTCCGGGGACTCCGGACTTGGGAGCACTAGCTCCCATTCTCCCGGGTGGGGCCGTACCATCCACAGCCCTTCAGTCCTCACCGCAGGAGCCCGGGCTCGGGTCTGTGGGTTTGCTGCAGGTCGGGTGAATGGGCTCTCTTTCGGCTCGATTAGAGACCCGTGGGTTGGCCACTGTCCTCCGGCTGTTGGCCGGGTTCTGGGTCTGCCTCTGCGGCCTCCTGGTGAGATGCCTGAATCCTATGACTTGAAAGCTCGAGCAGGAGGTGCCCAGGGGCCACGGTGAGCTGTCACCTCCCAGAACCAGGGCAGGGGACTGGGGAAGGGGACAGGATGCACAGGTATCCCCATTCTGCATTTTCAAAGCAGGAGGGAAGTAGATAGGGGCACAGATGTCTGTATCTCAGGTCTCGTGGGGGTGGGGCACGGGGACAGATGCAGCCTGGCTCCACAGGTGAAGGGACGTGGCCCTCTGGGCTGTGCTGTTAACCCCTAGCCGGGTGACTTCATGCTGTTGTCTCAATCGTGTTCACCCCACGTAGCATATGAGGAGGCCGAGGCTCAGAGGGCTTGCCCACTGTCTCAGAATGGGAAAGTTGAGCAGCTCGGAACCCCTCCCACATCGAATCCCCCTAGGGCCTGCGTTCCTCCTGCCATTCTTTACTCCCTGTCCAAGAAAATCTTCTGTTCTCTTCTAAACATGGGAGGCATGGAAGCCTTGTTGAAGGAGAATATTGGACAGTGGTTTTGGAGAGGAAGCAGTATTTGGTGAGGGATCCAAGAGTTAGCTTTAGAGCTGCAAAGCCAAAGTGGGCAGAAGACTATTTTATCTACTGATGGGACTTTCACAATTTCTTGCTTATGATTTTGCCCATATTAGCCTTGTTTTGATTCCTGTAAAGGCCAACAGGGGTCTCAGACACGTTGGTTCTACAACAATCTCTAAATCAGGAGGGATCCTTGGAAGACCACAAACTCAGCTGGGGCCTGGGGACACCCCTTGAAGGGTCACAGTTGTGTAGTAGAAGAAAGATGTTTGCTCTGCGTTCCCAACGCTAAGGGCGTGTCTGAATTCTGGGCCCCTCCCGATTAGAGGGCTTAGGGCCTCCAGGAATGAGAGTATATTTGCATTGCATCTTGTAAATTCCCTGGGTTCAAGTGCACTAGACCAAGATGCTGCTTGCATTTTGCATTGGGCTGAAATTCACTCTCTGGCTTTCTGTGCAGAAAGGTGGCAAATATGGTGGTTATGAGCAAACATTTGGGGGTCAGACGTGGATTGGAGCGCTGGCTCTTGCCCTCACCAGCACTCAAATGCGGAGAGTAGCTGTGTTGATGTGGAGCTATGGGAACGCGACTCCTTCATGGGGCCAGCTGGGTCTAAATCCCCTTTGACTGCTTTACACTCTCCCAGCCAAGCCTCATCCCGGTGGAAGAAGGTGGTAATGACAGCAGTCACCCCGGAGGGTTATGGCAACGTGAAATGTCACAAACTCCGTGTAGAGTTCTTAGCAAAGTGCCTGGGCGCTGGAAAGAATAATGCGGGCCAATATGGTTATGATTATGTTGCAGTCCACTGTAGAGAGCTACCCACCGCGAACACTCTGGAACATTCCCGTAGCCTCTGCACTGGGTTTCTGAGGCTTGCTGTGGCAAGGGAGCACACCCACCCAGGGGCTCAAGGAGGAGGGTTAGTCATTTTTGCAGCTGCAAAGCGGCCTTGCGTGGCTTTGTTTGTTTCCTTTGTTCTGGTGGCTTCCTCTGTGTTGTCCCCTCGGAAAACTTGTTTATCTCAGGCTGCCTGCCAGCAGGGCTCATTTTCACCTGCTCCGGAGATCACGCGGATCTAGCTCGCAAAGACTTGGGTTTCGTTCAAGCCAACACGTGATCGCTCTTCCCCAGTCAACACCAAGACAAGACTCTCCCACCACCTCATGAGGGCACCTGTGTCCCACCTGTGCCCTCGCGCCACTCTACCCAGGAACAACTCTCATCAGAGCGTGGCTCGCTCTTGTCCTTCCGCCTTGGCTCAGAAATCATCCCTTTCGTGACCTCCTCAGAACGAGCTCTGTCAGTCTCTGTCAGCTCTCTGTCATCTTTCATGGTTTCTAGGTGCCCCACTTTCCTCTCTTTATATCAAAGACCTGGAAAAGTTCAGGGGCATCCTTCAGTATCCCTGATATTATGAGTGATGTTTTCTGTAGGTGCACAGTTTTGGGGAACAGAGGGCGATCTGTAGGTTCCAACAACTTCTCAAAGGACCCTCGACCTCAGAGTGGTCCAGAAGCTTCCAGAAGCTCCGCTGTATCCACCTGTCCCACTACAGTGCACACAAGGTGGGTGTGTTTCTGCTCGCTAATGGCCACCCACTCTAGGCAGCCCTTTCCGTTCTAATGACTCCCTTTTGCCACTTCCCGGAGTCCTCACCACACTGTTTCTCCAGCATGTCTGGTTCTGTTGCTGTGAGTGAGGAAAGAGGGCCCCCAAAGGGTAGGCTTTTATCTATTTTGAGGCTGTGTTGTTAGCTGTGTCACGCTCAAGACTGTTAGAACTTTCTGGTGTGCTTTTTCATCATTAGATGGTAAGTTTGCTGTCTTAGGAAGCACATGGTCTCTCTTCTTTTCCCCTCTTTTTAATATAACTATACTCATTTTCTTTTGATAAATATTTGCTTGCAATTTCTTTCTCCATCCGTTTATTTTAAATGGGAGTACTTACGTTTTAGGTGTGTCCTATAAACAGCATAAGGCTGTCCTAAAGAAAAAAATCCAGTCCGACAGATTCTGCCTTTAATAACCAAGTTTAGTCATTTTTATTGTAATTATTGATATTTTGATTCTTTCCTACAATCTTATTTCCCACTTTCCGTTCACCCTGCTCTTTAAAATTTCCGTTACTTCTAATATTTTGAGATAAACTCTACTCTTCTTTACCGCTTGGAAAATTGCTTGTTTTTTTTTAGTGGTTATCCCTAATATGTGTATTTAATGCAGTTTACAAAGGTTTGCCATTTTACTGTCCTCCACCCAACCATTTGGTATAAAATACACAAATTTTAGAATGTTTTCACTATCATCATTTACCGAATTTTCCATGTCGTTTTTGTGTGGTGCTTGAGTTCTACCTTGTTTTTATTACCCCTCAAATTAATTATGACGTTTTATTTAGTATGTGCTGGTTCTGCTTTTCTGGCATATTTACTACCTTCTTTGCTCATTTCTGTCCTCCTTCTGGGTTCAATTTTCTTCTTTTTGAAATAGTTCCTTTGTTGTTTCCCTTACTGAAGATCTATTGGTAAATTCATTCGTTTCTATTTGTCCATAAAAATCTGAATTCTTTCCATCACTCTTACATGACAGTTTCACCAGGTATGCAGTCCTGTTTTGACCATGGAATGTTTTCTTAGCACTTTGAGAATAAGCTCCCATCGTATTCTGGTTTGTGCTGGCTGTCCACGGACACTGCCCACGAGCACTGCCCACGAGCACCCAGGGCCCTGCAGAGATCCGCCCCTTCCTTCTTGTTGCTTTCCAGATCCTCTCTTGGTCTGTGGTCTTTCGTCGTGTTGTCCAGATGTGAGATCCTGCTTGAGGCCACGTGTCCGTGGCTGCTGGTCCCTTTGTCTGTTGGCTCTCTTTCATTTCCTCGGGGTTTCTCTTCCAGAACCTACCAGATGTATGGATACTGACTCTTTTCGTCTTATTCCTTGTGTCTGGACTTTTCTTTCCTATTGTGCCTCACTCTGCCTGCCTTCTGGTCACTCTGAGGCACAAGTTCCTCTCTCTCAACTTTCACCTTGAGATGCTGCTGCTTTTCTTTCTTTCTTTCTTTCTTTCTTTCTTTCTTTCTTTCTTTCTTTCTTTCTTCTTTCTTTCTTTCACAAAGAATTGTGGACAGATGTGGACAATTTTCTTGCCAAAACAAAGACAATTTGGCCTCACGCTTGTCCCAGGAGGCTTTTTTGGACCTTATCAAAGTGCGAAGAGATCGGTGCTACAGACTGTCCACCTGCCCCCGGTGATGAGCCCTTTTCTTCTTGCTGGTTATTTCAACATTCCTACACACTGGAATTTGGCTCAAAAGTGGCCAGTCTTGCCACTCTGTTTCTAAAATTCACCTTCTCCCCATTCTGAAATACTGGATGGCACTTTCTTGTCCCTGCAGCCCACTGGCTTCTTTCTTACCCTCCCAGCTTCTTGCATCGTCTTGCATTTGAGCTGGGATGAGGCCTTAAAGGTTCTCACTTCCCTGGGCCACAAGCTGCCTGGCTCCAAAAATGTAAAATTAGTTAACATGACCAGAAACCTTTTTCCCCTCTCTCTTGGCTGGAAATGCCACTTCCTGTCAGGTGAGAAGTCTGGGATTGGAATGTGTGGATTGGAGCTGAGGTTCAGCCAGTACCTTGCTCAGGGTATCCGGTGAAGGTGAAGATGAAGGACAGGGTTAATTGAAAAAATAAGCCTCCATGTGGAATGAATCGGATCAGGGGAGACCCCCCCAGATCAGGAAAGGGAAGGGCAGGGGACCCATAGTTACTTAACACCTTCCCTTCCCCAGGCCACATGCCAGACACATTGACCAATCCCACAGCCCCCGGAAGCATCAGACGCCGTGGTGGGGCCTGAGCAGGCCTGGGGGAGTCGCCTCCAGCTGGCTTTACGACCTGCGGGATGGAGGTGTGTATCACCTGTCACTTGTCTACACACTCCTTGATCCTCTAGAAATATTTTATCTGATTTTGCTTTTATAGCTTGCTGTACACAAAGTCCCTGCCCCTTTCGGTTGAGTTTTCTTTTCTTTTCTCTCTCTTTTTTTTTTTTAATATTTTTTATTTATTTGACAGACAGAGATCACAAATAGGCAGAGAGGCAGGCAGGGAGAGAGGGGGAAGCAGGCTCCCCGCTGAGCAGAGAACCCGATGTGGAGCTCCATCCCAGGACCCTGAGACCATGACCTGAGCTGAAGGCAGAGGCCTAACCCACTGAGCCACCCAGGCGCCCCTCGGTTGAGTTTTCTAATCTGTAAACAAGGTGAGGGGTTGAACTCCGTGGTAGCCCGAGTCCCACGTCCGGCGATAGCGATGTGGGCGAACTGGACCCAGCCAGAAGGGGGCCCGGCCAGCGAGAGGTCCGACACCTGTCCTCGCGTCGGGGGTTCTCGGCGGGGCAGGCGCCGTTCGCTCAGTGTTGGGCTCACGTGCCCTTTTCCTTTCAACTGGAAAGACGATCTGACGAGGACGGGGGTGAGGGCAAGAGGCAGCCGCAGACTTGAAGCCAGCCGTGCTGTTCTAGACCCTTCCGAGGCCCTCCTTCTGGGCATCTTCCCTCGCCTTCCAGGGAGCCCAGGGCACGGTGGCAAATGTACAACAAGCAATTCTGTCACACAAAAACCATTTCTTTGAGTGTTTCAGTGTAGAGTGCCGACAGCTGTTGGAGGTTCTGACGCCGAATTCCAGAAAGAAGGCGGAGCTCCCAGACAAGCCGCGGCACATTTCTGACGGGGACCCTCCCCGTGTGGCTCCCAGAGGAGAGTTGCTTCGGCCCCGGGTGCGTGGCAGTGACCGAAACAGTGTTGCGCGTCACAGGGTCCCCAGAGAGCAGTGTGGGCCTCGCGGGAGCTCACCTCCCGGCCGTTTCCCGGCTCCTTCCCCGGGAGGGACACCAGAGGCCGCTTCGTGCATCTGCAGAGCCTGGGCCGGGTCCGGGGGGCACGACTCTGCCCTGTGTCTTCATCACTGTCTAGCATTCGCCCACCCCGCACGCAGGACCCCGTGAGCCTTCTTGACGCCAACCCGAGCAGCAGCGCTGGCCCCGCGCTGGCCGCCTGCCTCGCTGGTCCCTGCCTCGCCCCTCGCACCCCTTCACGGCTCAGCCCCTGCCCTGCCTTTGCTCCAGCCACGCCAAATACCTAGTCCCTCCCAGGACAGGCCAGGTGTGCCTGCAGAGCTGTCCCCCCAGCACGAGCACTATGCTTCAGGACGCATCCTGTCACTGTCACCAAGGAGTCGTTGGTCCCCTCACCCCATCTGGGGCTGGTCCCCTCCTCTCTGGAGCCCTTCCCCCCACTGCATGCTGGGAATTCCTCTGTCACGTTGTCACTCTGTACCGCACGCACTTGCTTGTGTCTCTCCCTCCTGAACTGGGGCTGCCTGAGGGCAGGGAGCTGTGACCCAGAGTTCCGGGTGTCCTGGTCCCATGGCAGGAGCCTGGCGTATAGCAGAGGCCGCACAGATGGCTCTAGATGAAGACATGACTAAGTAGCTGAACGTCGCTAGAAGTCACCCAGACTGAGGCTTGTACACCAGGTCACACAACCAGGGTGGGCCATGTCAGCAGGAGGGGGGCCCACGTGTGCTCATAAATGGAATCTGGAGGTGGCTACCCCGGGGGCAGTTTCTGGAATGTTCTGGGCAAGAGCATCGCCATTAGAACAAGCTTGGCCTTTTATTAAACATCTGTGAGGAGAGACTCTCCTTTGGCTGCCATGTGTGTTGTGTTGGGGACCCATCTCCCACACAGGGTGCGTTCCCCAGGAAGCTCCCCCAAGCCAGAGAATAGAGTTTGGGACATTCGGTGGGGGCAGTGCTCCAGGGCCAGCATCTGTGGGAGGACAGAAGGCTGCCTGGCTGGGTGGGGGGAGAAGTCCGGGGGCGATGCTGGAACAGTGGGCTCAGCTCGTCCCAGGGGCGCTCTGCAGCCAGAACAGCCCTTCAAAGTTGTCCCAAGTCAGAGCAAGGGGACAGGCCTTTACACTCCCGTGTTGGCTGTCACAGGAGGCAGGCTGTCCCCAAGGAGGGGGATACATTGAAGTCTTAGCACCTTGTACGTGCGAATAGGAAAAAATCTGTTGCAAACAAATAGCATTTGGCTCTCATCTCTGCAGAGCTGACCGTTCCTTTCGAGAGAAGTGGCCTTCCTGTTGGTTTGGAAGGACAGATCGTGGGGTTGCACCACCGTTTCTCGTCTGCGTACAGACCCTGCCCTCACACCCACGAGAGCGCGTCTGCACTCTTTGCAGTTCTCTTAAGTGCTAGAGATTAAGTCGGGGCCTCGGAGATTGTTGACGCCGGAAGGGACATCAGGAGCAGGTGCACACCCAACTGGAGAGCGGACCGCGTATGCTAGGACGGTATGCGGGGCGCTGGTGCCTGCGGGTCAGGGCCCGGCTGACTGCGCTGCGGCCCCACTAGCTGGTCGGGTCAGGAACGGGCTGACAGCCTCCCCTCTGCCCCTGGGCCCAGCCTTCCTCTGCAGGGCCTGGAGTCCCCTCATTACTGACCCCTCCCCCGCAGGCAGTGGTGCTCTGCGCCCCCTCCCCCTGCCGCAGCCAGGAATGTTGCCTGTTGGACGCCTGGCCTCTGAGCCTCCTGCTGGGGATCATGGGACAGAGCTGTCTGGCTCTCGCTCATGCCCTCCTGGGGGCCACCTGCTTCCCAGGTGGCTGTGGCCATCACCTGGAGGTCTGGCCACCTGTCTCCACTCAGGACGACTTGCAGGCCACCCCAGCCTCCCTCTGATTCTGGCTGAGGCCTTCCTGGTCCGTCCCACCCCATCTGCCCAGTCCCCCTGTCCTTGCTCCCGGCAGGGGTGATCTCCCGGGCATCCGTGACCAGCGGCCTCCACCTCAGGGTGCATTTGCAGCCTGGTCCTGGGGGCAGAGGTGTCCGTGGGTGAGGTGGGGCAAGTAGACCGCTCACGGAGGGCAGGGGATGGCCGGGAGGGCAGGGGATGGCCGGCCACGCTCCCTCCCCCGTTAGCTCCACGCTTGGGAGGAGAGCAGAAGCGCTCTCCTCCGGTCGCCTCTCTGGTGCCTGGCCCCGGGGGCAGGACTGGGGGCTCACTGTGACCCAGGCCTCTAAGATTTCCTCTCTGCACAGGGCCTTAGGGAGAAAGTTCTCTGGCCTTCCTTTCTTCCTTTTGTAGACTCTCCTCCCGGGGCTCAGAGACTCAAGAGAACTTGCGGGGGATGCGGTGAGCCCACGGTGCCAAGTGCATCAGTCCTGGATCCCAGCTGGGCTTCTGCTCACAGTGAAGTCACCGACTGACACGAGCCCCTGCTCACACACCCGCCGCCACCCCTTCCTCTCGCATCCCCCTTGCTGGAACATTCATGCCGGAAGCTGAGGTTTTCTCCACGTTTTCTGATCAGCCTCAAGTGAAAACAGAAACTGAAATGGGCCCCGAGGGAACTCCAGCCGCCCCCGTAAGGCACATCTGGACCCCGTGGGAGCCAGGAGGAACACCAATTGAGAAACATGGTCTCGTACTTTTCCTGAGACGCCCCAGATGACATTAATTTCACACAACGCCGTTATTTGGATTCTTGCCATAAACCAGATGATCGGGTTGTGGGACTCGGCGCCCTCCAATGGAGATCAGATTTGGAAATCGATCCAGAAATGCTCCGTGACAGGAAGTGGTGTTTTCCTGGTAGCATGTTGCAGTTCAGGGCCAACCAAGGCCATCTTTGGGGGAGAGCCCTGTGCGTGTCTGGAGTTAATGTGGAAAAGAAGAGGCGTGAGTGTGTGTGGGTGGCTGGTCTGCTCTGGTCCTTAGGCCACCCGAGTTTCCAGAACAGCGTGGCAGGCAGCCGGCCCCACGGCCATAAGGGAGCTCAGCCCCTCAGTGCGGAGGCCCGGGGAACATTGGCCAGTGGCGCTCTCCTTAGAGGACAGCGTCAAACCCTAAAAACGGAGCGACATGAATATTCTCTAGCAGGAAGAAGTCCTCATGAAGACCCACAAGTCCTACCCGCAGGCTAAGGGCTGTCACAGAAGTGTGACATTTTGTCCTGGGAAGGGAGAAGTGCCTGATTCTCCCTCAGCTGTATTGAGAAAGAGTTGGCCTACGACATAGCGAAAGTTGGAATGTGACGATCTGAGACACGCATTCGACACGCTCGCCCCGATGAGGGCGGTTCGCCCTTCCTTCAGCTGCTGTAATTACTGTGTTGTTGCCGTCTGAGAACTTAAAAGCTCTCCTCTCAGGGCGAGTGTGATTACGGTCAGGGTTACGAACTGGGGTCACCATGCTGGACATTCGGTCCCCAGACCCGAGTCATCTTAACACAGAAAGTGTGTACCCTTTGAGCCACACCCCCCCTTCCCCTCGTCCCCAACAACCAACATTCTTCCCTGTTTCTGCGTATTAGACCGTTTTCTGCTTGGGTGTTTTGGATCCCACCTGTGAGGCCACACGGTATCTGTCTTCCCCTGGCTTATTTGACTTACCGCGATGCCCTCAAGGGTGTCCGCTTTGCAGCAAGCAGCAGAATTTCCTTCCTTTTTCCCCGATGTATAATACTCCGTTGGATGTCTAGACCGCGTCTTCTTTACCCATCCCTCTTTCCGTGAGCCCTTGGGTTGTTCCCGTGTCTTGGCTACTGTGAGTGATGCTGCGAGAAATCCCAGATTCTGAGCAGGACTGGGCCTTCCCGGAGCCGGGAGAAGGTCTCCCGAGCCTCACGTGAGAGCTTTCTGGAGTCTTAGTGGAAACCCTGCTATGGAGGGCAGGCTGCCACCGAGCAGGGCAGGGACAAGGTACAAGGCTGCCACCGTAGGTCATGGGGTGTTCCTGGCTGAGCCCTGGCTAGGGGATCAGGCACATCTGTGAGGCAGAAACAAGGACAGTTGCAAGAGGAACATGGGGCCCTCAATGTGCCCCCCAGAATCCACCCGGCCGGGCTCATAGTTGCCCTCTGGTGGTTGTGAGTGGACTCTACAGCCTGTGGCATGGCCGATCCGAGAGGGCGCCTCATTAAGGGGGAGAACCGCGGTCTGTAGAGCACCTAAGGACACGTGGGCCTTACAGACATCACATCACTTCCTCCTCCCAACAGCTGTGCGAGGGAACCGTGATTCTGTCCCACATGGCGGGTGGGCAAACCGGAGGACCAAGAGATTCGGAGATTGGGATCTCGCAGCAGCCGACCCTGAACGCAGCCCGATCTGAATCTCCTGCCTCTGTAGCAGGAGCACTCTCACTGTGGGGCAGGGCTGGAAGAGACATGCCGTCAGAAACGCACCTCCACAGTGGGGCCCAGTGCTTGTCATGAATTATTTCACATGCCCACGCATTTCCTTCATTTTACACATATTTATTGAGCACCTGCTATGGGCTATCCTGGCAGGCCAGAGAGGTGAGCCCCTCTGAGGGCTTCTCTGATGCCCCCAGGCAGTCCGGGCAGGGGGAGGGCCAGAAGTGGGGGGCACCTGGCTTGCACAGACGAACCTGCAAGCTTTTCCCACGGGAGACAGACTCACAGGTTCCCTCCCTGCGCCTGGGCAGGGTCCTGGCCACGCACTTTAGCTCTCCTACAACGCATAATTATAGGAAGAGACAACACCCCGAGCTTCCCTAACCACTGTGCTCTAATCACATACAGCCCCAGAACACAGTGTGGCAATGTGTCATCCGTCTTCCGAGGTAGGATGCGCTAACTCTTAATTATAAGCCCGGACTAGAGATGAGTAAATAAATATGCATGCCAGTCTGAAAGCTATAATTAGAACTACCATTGGCTAAAGAAAAGTAGAGACGTTTTAATTCCAGGCCTCTGCTCGATTGCCGAGTTGCTGCTAGGGAACAATCCATATGCGTTAACACACTGAGTTCTGAGCAAGCGGTCGCCGGCTAAGAAAACAGGTTTTTTTGCAAGCAGGGTTGGGAGGTACTCTGCATAGCACTGGATATTTCAATCCTGTGTGTGTTCCCCAAAGCCAAAGATGATTAGTATTTTTCAGCCATTTCTGACAGCACCTTTGAATGATCATTTTGTATAAAATGTCTAACTCGATTTGTATGACAAGTTGGCATTTCTTGGCAATACGGGCCAGGCGATGATGGATGGACATACGTACAATCTCTTTGCACATTTAATACTTTTCCTCAAGAACCCGACCTACGCTGGGTACCGTTCAAGGCAGTGAACAACACAGATGGCTTGCTTTCACGGAGCTTATTTTTTAGTGAATGAAGACAAACCATAAGAAATGGGTATATAGCAAAAAAATAAATAAATAAATAAAAGAAATGGTTATATAGCTAAGAACCCAGTTCACACACATGCTAAGTGTTGTGAAGAAATATGTCAGGGTGAAGGGACAGAGAATGAAAGAGGGTGCTGTCTTGGGGGGGCTCCTGGGGAAGATTCTGATGAAGGACATCGAAGCACAGACCTGATGGGCATGTGTTGAGAAAAAGCATCCAAGCACAGGAAACAGGACGTGCAAAGGCCCCGAGACTGGAGTCTGTCTGAAGTGTTGAAGTTGAGCAAAAAGGCCAGATGCAAGGAAATAAGATCAGAGAGGAAGCCAGGGCCACATCGGATAGTCTTGAGGGCCACAGTCAGGACTTGGATATTACTCCAAGGAAGATGGGGGCCATTGCAGGGTTCTAAGCAAAGAAGTGATGTGATTCAACTTCAGTTTAAAAAAAAAATTATTCTGGGGGTGCCCGGGTGGCACAGTTGGTTAAGCATTCAGATCTTGGTTTTGGCCCAGGTCATGATCTCAGGGTGGTGGGATCGAGGCTGCGTTGGGTTCGGCGCTCAGCATGGAGTCTGCTTGAGAGTCTCTCTCCCTTGCCCTCTGCCCCTCGTATGCATGCACGCGCTCTCTCTCTCTCTCTAATAAATAAATGAATCTTTACAAAAATAAAATTAAAACAAATTAAAAAATGATCCTGGTGTTTTGTGCCGAATGGATTTAAGGGCGTGAGCATGTAAGGAAGCAGCAGCACAACCCCCACCCCGCCCCACCCCTTCCCTGGGGCAGCAGCCACCACTGCTCCAGCGTGGCTCTCCCTGGGGTGGCATAGCAGGCTGGGTCATGAGCAGACCTGGGGCCAGGCTGCGGGTCCCAGTCACCACTGCGCTGCGGTCCTGGAGAGGTTGCTGAACCTCTTTGTGCCTCACTCTACTCACCTATACAATGGGGATAATTATTTTACCTTCCTCCTTTTTTCCAAGTGCTGCCCTCAGGCCAGCAATATCAGAGTCACTGGAGAACGCCTTCAAAATGCAAATTCTCAAGCCCCACTTCACCCCCCACCCGCTGCTCCAGAAACCCTGGGGGTGGGGTTGCCAGATAAACGATAAAGCATCCAAGGAAATCTACATTTCAGACCGACGGTGAATACTACCCATCTGATATTGGGGAGCATAGGTGCATTAGAAAATATTTGTTGCTTATCTGTAATTCAGATGTAACTGGATATTCTGTCTTTTCATTTGCTAAGTCAGACCATCGTGTCGCGCCCCCCCCCCCCCCCCCCCCCCCCCCCCCCCCCCCCCCCCATGAGAGGTCGTCCAGGGGATTCTGACGGAAGCGCTTAGAACACTGACAGTCCTCATGGGGGTTCTGGAGGTTTACCTTCGTTCATTGCCTGGCAAGGGGCTGGCCCTTGGTAGCTGTCACTGTGATCACTAAGTACTGGCTCTTGCCAAGGGGACTCCAGAGCCACCGGATGGAGTGATCTGGCTGAGCGCACACAGCGGGTGGAGAGCTTCCCCCGCCCCCCATGGCTCTGTGGGCTCAGGTGCTGGAATGCTTGGAGAAGTCCAACATGCCCTCAACCGGTTGCCCAAGATCATTGCCCTCCCTCTCTCTGTGGGGCTGATGACGGGAAGGGAGTGCACACCTCCCCCTTCCCTCCGGGATTTGGATCTTGCGTCTCTGTCTGTGTTAGCATTCTGTGTTGATGAGCTCCCTAACTCAATAACCAAGGTTTACAATCAACATACTGGCTGTCTTGCTACCACGTGGTGGAGAGAAGAGGATTCCGTTTCTGGATTATTCTGAGCAGCTCTGCTCAGCTCCCGGATTGAGGAGGCACTGTGTGCATGGAAAGAATTACCCTTGTAAATGTTAGCTGAGTGGGTCAGAAAATGAGGTTGAGGTTTATTCCATGAAGACAGTGAAGACAATGCACTTGCTTGGTCTCATTGGAGAAAGCAGACACACATGTCCTAATTAGGTTCTGGAAGAAAAGTGCGGTCAGTGTGTCCATCTGTGATAAGTTCCAGTGATAAATTCCAGTTTGGTGAGTTTTAAAAGGGAGATTTCAGTTGTGGAGGATAATCATCTGGGAGCTCAATTGAATCTTCTTTTCTCCCAGCCCCTCTATTGGTAAGGGCGCCGCTAGACCCAGTAAGTACTACTGTTTGCTCATGGACTTGACCCACCTGGAAATCTGGCATAGTAGCAGTCTGTTCGGAGGGCTTATATGGGGATTAAGGAAGATCAGGTGTGTGAAATCTCAGAACCCAGAACCTAGCACTTACTAGGTCTTCAGTAAGTGTTAGGTCTTCACGAATCATTCATCAGAACTGCTTTTCTCCGTAATGACCAGGGCCTGCCGAAGGCATTCATCTGTGGTCCGCGTGCGCCCGTGTCTTTTACCCAGAATCATCACTTCTGGTGGTGCCGTGGAAGTGCCATACTGTGTGTTAGAATAAATGGGACAGGAAACCCTGTTTGTTTTTTTCTTTTTTTAAGCCTAGGAAGCTAACAGCTTAGGCCAATGCTTCTCGAGTGTCCACGTCTATAGGAATCACCCGAGGAGCTTGTTAAATAGCAGATTCTGACTCAGCAGGTCTCAGCAGTACTTCTAGCAAGACTCCCAGCGATGCTGATGCTCAGGTCTGGGACGATACTCAGAGGTGGGGAGATGTCCAGCTACCGGCATAGCTAGAGCATGAGTGCAGTGTGCCCTTACCACGTGATGGTCATTCGGGTGCCGAGTGAGCTCTGGAAGGGTGGGGTGTGTCCAAAGACCATGTGCCCCGAGGGTGATGGATATTGAGTGAGTGAATGACCAGGCACGTGCCTGGAACTGGTATGCAACTAGTGGTCGTTCACGGCTTCATAGGACTGAGGCAGCAGGAGCTGGTATACCAGAAACCCGATAATAAAACCTTAGATCTATCCAACAGAGAGATCACTGGGTGACTCTGACTTAGAATACACTATGGGATTCCCTTTAAGCACTCTGCTCTTCTGAGCACATTCCAAGCAGGATTTAATTGATTTTTCAGATTGTAGAAATCCATCTCCTGCCCATTGGGCACTTCCACGGGCTTGGGACAGTGTCCTGATGTTCTCCGGGCACGGCCTTGGCAACTGTGCTGGCCTCTACCTCCCTACCCTCCAGGTTCCACGGGCGGGCTCTCCCTCCTGCCTGGTCTGCCGCTGGTGCCCTTGTCTGCTTGGGCCCCTCCCATGTCTTGATTCTTTCTCCCAGAGACTCAGATGTGCTTGTCACGTGCAGTCTGAAGCCGGACACAGTCCCTATCCCACCTCTCCCTGGGCTCTGCTCCCCCTAGGAGAGGTCTTCCTAGTCTTCCTAGCAGGAGCAAGCCGAAAGGGCAGCGACAGCCACCATTTTCCAATTGAATTGAAATATACGTGCTGTGAGGCTCTCCTGTTTTCTAGTGGACAAATCGGGGGTTTGGAGTAAGTTCCCCGAGCTGCGCAACCATCCCCACCACTGAATTTCAAAACACTTTTTTCACCCTGTACCTAGGAGCCCTCATTCTCCACAGCTCCCAGCCCCCCGATTTCCAGCGATCGATCATCTTCCTGTCTCTGTGCATTTGTCTAGTGTGAACATTTCACCCAAGTGGGTTCATAGCACAGCGTGGCTTTTTGTTTCTGCCTTTTTCCTCTTAGCAGAACGTCCTCAAGATTCAACCATGTGGTAGAGCACGTGGGTACTTCATTCCTTCTTGTGGGTGAAAATTTCCCATCATGCGGACATACCCCCGCATTCTCAGCCCTGTTCGGCATGGTATAGCTGAAACGCAGAAGCAACCCATGGGTCCACCGACAGAGGAACGGATCGACAAAATGTGGTCTGTACCTGCAACGGGATGTTATTCATTCAGCCTTGAAAAGGAAGGGAATTCTGCCGTCTACGGCAACGTGAATGAATCCCGTGGACAGCGTGCTAAGGGCTGAGATAAGCCAGTCACAAAGACAGATATAGGGTGATTGTACTTACGGAGTATTTAGAATAGTGAGAATCACAGACAAAAGTGGAATGATGGGTTCCAGCGGCTGCAGAGGGAGAGGGGACTTAATTAGTGAGGACAGAGTTTCAGCTTTACGAGATGAAAAGAGCCCAGAGATGGATGGTGACGATTACACATTATGGATATATTTAATATCATTGAACTGTACATTCAAAATGGTTAAGGTGGTAAATTTTATGTTTTGTGTATTTTACCACAATAAAAATTTTTCTTAAAAACTAAGTTGAAGGGAGGCTGGCAGAGTTTCCATCGGTCAAGCAGGGAAAAGGCCTGATAATAATGAGCTTGCTGGAATTTGCAGTCCTGCTTATTTTGTGTTATTTTGGCCAAATTACAGACAACGGATGTTTCAGGGGAGGCGGACAGGGAAGCATGGCAAAATCTTATTTTTGGGGTAATTCTTGCTCTGAAAATAAAAATGTGTCTATAGAGCTTATCAGTTACAGGCACAATTTTGCCATCTTTTCCTAAGGGAGAGGTTCACACCATAGTTATACAAGCGGCGGGGAGAATGTGCTTTAAAATCATTCTTATTAAGGCTTTGAAATTCTGTCTTGCGCCCCTCAAAGCCACAGCATTCTGTTGGCTTTACATCGGATTCTGAGCCACGTGAAACAGAGCAGCTGTCTCTTTCCTGTGTATCCAGCTCCAAAGAATGCAGCGGTAAGTTGGATTCATTTCTTTGGTAATTGTTGAAGCGATGCCTGGGAATGTTGAATTCATTATGGGGCTGCCTTACCCTTGCACAGATCTGAAAAACCATTCCCGAAAAAAAATAAAAGCTTGTAATTTCCTTAATTACCCATCTGAGAGGTTCTTCTGTGCCGGGACAATTTTAAAAAATACTGCTGGGCTAATGGTGAGAGATGTGTCAGATGTACTTACTAAGGTAATTTACAATGACGCAGACATAAGTAGGAGAGGGGACACAACAGAAGTAAAATGAATATGGTGGAACCATCTGTCTAATAGTGAACATTTGCTCCATTTGGGGCTTCCATCGTATACTAAGATATATTTTTAAGATTGTAGAATCCATAAATTTTTGTAGAATGGACAAAGAAAGAAACTGGAGAGGAAACACTGGGTTCGTCAACAGCAAAATGCCTTTCCATTCGTTGTACATTCCAAAGAGTTGCACAGATAGAGATGATCCAGTTTGATATTTGCTACCTTTTTCGTAAACATGGAGCCCTCTCTCTTGCACAAAGTTCTGGATTTTTAGTTGGCTAACTGAAATTGGTGCTAACATTTTTGCAATTTCCTTAGTGGGTTTTGAAAAGGGTCTTGTGGACAAGAATTGAAGTTGCAGGGGATAAATTTAGGAAATGGTCTTTGTCTAGGCACATCAGGACAGATCTCTGATACCTTGGGGGACTTTTCAGGGATTAAGAGAAGACATTAGGGTTCATCGCTTAGCAAAAATGATCCAAAAGCCCAGGGGCATTAATCAGTGCTAATGGGTGAATGTTTGCAGCACCTCTTAACCCTAAATTCATGTGTTGAAAACCAGCCCCAGTGTGGTGGTATCAGGAGGTGAGATCTTTGGAAGGTGATTAGGTCATGGGGGGTGGCCTTTATTAATGGAAGTAATGCCCTTACAACCAAGGTCCCAGAGAGCTCCCTTCCTCCTTCTACCATGCTCCTCATAGAAGGAAAAGATTGTCTACGAATCAGAAAGCGGCCCTTGATCTTGGACTTCCCAGCATCCATAACTGTGAGAAATACATTTGTGTTGTTGGTAAGCCACCAAGGCTACAGGATTTGAGTGATGCCAGCCCAAATGGGCTAAGACGATCTATTCAGAAGAGTCAACCCCAGGTAGAAGAAACCCAAAGCAAAATCCAAGTTACAATGTAGAAAATTGTAGAATAGCTTAAATACAATGAAAGCTACAAATGCCACAGATTGAGAAAATCCAGGACTGGACAATGTCCAGTTTTCCCTCAAGGATACCTTGCCATCACTTTGGTCTATTTCAGTTTTTCACGTAGGAGTCCTCTCTGTCGAATCTAGGAGATGGGTTCCAATCTTTCTCTTAGTCTGAAAGCCAGGATGCGGGGCGCCTGGGTGGCTCAGTCGTTCAGCGTCTGCCTTCAGCTCAGGTCATGATCCCAGGGTGCTGGGATCGAGCCCCGCATCCGGGTCCCTGCTTCTCCCTCTCCCACCCCCCCCCGCTTGTGTTCCCTCCCTCGCTTATCTCTGTTAAATAAATAAATAAAATCTTAAAAAAAGAAAAAAATGAAAGCCAGGATGATTTTGGTCAGTTCCCAGGCTGATTTGTGTCTTATCTTTCCATAGCTCTCAGCTCCCAGCTTCCAAGAAAACAGGTCTGCTGTCGGTTCCTGTTTCTCACTCAGCATACAAGGTTCCTAAGCAGGGGCTCTAAACCATTCCGAGGGGACAGTTCTTCCTTGCTCCTTGAGGGGGAAGACGTTTTTGAATTAAAGATGGATTTCTGCTTGGCTTCGTGTTCTCGCTCTTGGGTGCTTTTTTGGGTAACGGATCAATCATTTTAATTTCTAACATTTTCAAGTCATTACCCAGGCCAGCAATTTCCAAATTCTTGCTTGCTATGACTCTGAATCATAGATTTAGTTTTGCAAGAACTAAAAGAAACCCTCCCCTTCCAACCTTATGTCCGCACAGCAGCTAATACAAGTTATGAGTCACATATATCTTGAAAGTGGCTTAAATTCAGACCTCGCTTCTTGGCAGACCTCCCCCGTGGAGATTCGAGGCCCCTTCATGCAGCCTCCCAAGTGCAGGGATCAGCAGCAATGGGGACCAAACAGTCTTGCCGGAACTCCTAGATCAAAATCATCCTCACAGCCTCGACTCCAGTATGCAGGAGCCTCGACTCCTCTTCTTCCTCCTCCCCCTTCGGGATAAACTGACACTCTTCCCTGAGGGTTTCAGCTCCACAAAGATCAGGGAGTGCCCTCCCCTGTGACAGGCCAGGTCCCAGGTGTTCATTTATGGGGTGACTCAGAGAAGCACGGTTCCTGCTCTCCTGAAACTTACATTTTGTTATAAAAAGCATTACATAAGAAGTTATGCCTCAGGGTAACTTGATGTCTGAAGAAGAGACAGAAGTTTCCTTTGGAGCACAGAGGTGGTGTGCCAGGAGCCTGGCGGGAGCTGTGGGGCCAGGGGAGAGGCAGGGCAGGTGATTCCAAGGGGACAGGTCAGAGAGAGGTGGCAGACGGGGTAAGGACGGGGCTTTGCCTGGGGACACAGTGGGATTGGACAGGATGGAAGGAGGGGGGTATAGAGGAAGTAAAATTGATAGAATTTTTATAGTCTTTTTCTAGGAGCTTCCATAATTTACCTTCAGTGAACATGGGGCTACGGTGTGTGTTTTTCTGGAAAGGATTGTATGGGTGTAGAGGAAACCACGGATGGATATATGCTAAATGCTCAACTTGGGCTTGTGGGTCTATTAGTCTAGGTTCTCAAGTCTGTCCTAGGCTGGGTTTTTTCAGAACAACAGAACTGTCAGGTACAGCTGGGGGGGGGAGGGGCAAGCCAAAAGTGAAAGAGAGAAAGATAGGAAGGAAGGAAAAAAGAAAAGAAAAGAATGAAAACAGTATGGTTGGTATGACTGACATGTTCCCACTTAAGTATTTTTGTAAAAATTATATGTGTATGTATAAAGGAGAAAGTTAAAAAAAGAAAAATAGGGGCGCCTGGGTGGCTCAGTGGGTTAAGCCTCTGCCTTTGGCTCAGGTCATGATCTCAGGGTCCTGGGATCAAGCCCCGCATCGGGCTCTCTGCTCAGTGGAGAGCCTGTCTCCCCGTTTCTCTCTCTGCCTGGCTTTCTGCCTACTTGTGATCTCTCTCTCTCAAATAAATAAATAAAAAGTCTTAAAAAAATAAAATTAAAAGAAAAATAGGTTTAAAAGGATTTAAAATGATAAGCTCATTTTAATAAGATGATAATTAAATGATAAGATCATTCATCTTATCTCGCAGTTAATCCATGGTATGGCTTGGACCGGTGGGCAGGGGTCTGCCAAAGACTAGAAACGGCTGACGGGGTATGTGGCTGGAGCATGGGATTCTCTGACAGAGGTTGGTCTTCCTGCATCTGCTCACTCCTGCCTGGCTTTCTTTCGCAAACTCCATTCCAGTGATGGACAGCACGCTTGTGCCCCACCCCTGTTCACGTGTTGAAGACTTGGCTGTCAAAGTGATGCTATTCCAAGGCCAGGCCAGTGGGAGGTGGTTAGGTTTAGGTGAGATCCTGAGGGTGAGGCCTCACAAGGGCATGAGTTCCTTCACAAGAAGAAGAGAAAAGAGCGCCCTCCTTCTCAGTCATGTGAGGATTTAGTGAGAAGGCAGTCATCTCCAAGCCAGGAAGAGATCTCACCAGAGCCTCCCCCTACTGGCATCCATTTATGCCACCCAGTCTATGGTATTTTGTTCCAGGAGACCAAGCTGACTAAGACAATTCCAGTACAATGGAGCTGTAACATGCACATTACTTCCGGGACAAATAGCACAGGGACTTTAATTCACACTAAAGTGTAAATGACTACTACTAGATCTGTGCCCTGGCTTTGGGTGGCGGAGTGGAGGGAGCACCGAGTCTGTCACTCTGGATTAAAGCGTTAGGAGAAGCTATCGAGAAGTTCTGCCGGCTGTCATGACTCTGCTAAGGCAAAAAGTACATATCTCGGTTCAGGTGCCGACTGCGTCACTCACTGGCTGTGTCACCTTCGGCAGGTGCCTTAACGTCTCTGGAGGTTAAGACCCCTGCCTCACATAGCTGTCTCGGAGGGAAATGGGCTAGCATATGGACACAGCACAGGGCAAATGTTTGATCAGTGTCAAGCAGGTGTTTTTTCCCGTTCTTCCTCTTGGCGATGCTCAGAATTGGCCTCAGGTACCCTTTTCCCCTTCTAGATGTGCCCGCAGTCAGAGCAGGTGTTCACCGTCAGAACCTGCCATTGGCTCGTCCCGCTTTCCTCAGCCCACAGGAACCCAGCAGGGACTGTTCCTGCCTCAGTTATCCGAAACAACTGCTCGAGAATGAGTGGAGCTGAGTATCTCTGTGTGTGTGTGTGTGTGTGTGTGTGTGTGTGAGAGAGAGAGAGTCTATATCCAGGCCTTGTCCCTGCAGAGCTCTGAGACCCTATGGGATCAGCCCAACTTCTCCCAGTGATCCGCTCCCCAGCAACCCCTTTCTCTCCCGCTGTCCTGGGCCAGGCTACGGGTCCTCCTTTACGTTCACTGTTCCCCTGGTCTGGAATGAATGTCCATCTGCACCATGGCCCCTCCTGATCCTTCCCAGCCCAGCCTCTGGGGCCCCAGGTCATTGTGCTCCCTCCGTAGTGTCCAGACACCCCCCCCTCCCCATTCTCTCCTCCCTCGAAGCCCTGCCTTCCACGTGGCACAGGAAAAACTCCGTGCCCGGTGTCGAGGAAAAACCTCGCCCAGTGCAGGGGAAAGGATGCTGCGTTCCCAAGGGGCTGTCTGCCAGCGACCAAGAAAGGCGGCTTCCTGACTTTATAATAAGGGGCTGGCAGTTTGGTCAAAACTGCCCCAAAGCACATACCCGTGGTTGGAGGGGATGGTGGTGGCTGATGTGACCCGAACTGTGGTGTCATCTGATTTGGAGGAAGAAGTGCGGGGTGGGGGAGGGGTGCTGATGCCGCCGCTCGCCCTGCCCTGCTCCTGGGCCGCGGGGCTACGCTTGCACACAGAGGTTTATTTGCTGTTCCAATGTTTATTGCCTAATGAAATGACAAATTGCATCGGATGCAGCTGTCTTGTCAATGAGGAAGCAAGGTAATTAAGTGTTAAAATGACGCTGCTTCGGTGCCCAAGCTGCGCTCGCTTCCCCGGAATGGGATGGCGGCGAAGGATCCCGCAGCGCTTGCTGAATGGCCTGTCACTTCCTGTCGGAAGGGAACTCCATGGTCAATGAGACCTTCTGGACCTCTCATGTCAAAAATGACAAATGGATCACG
Organism: Mellivora capensis; assembly: GCA_004024625.1. Classification (NCBI taxonomy): domain Eukaryota; kingdom Metazoa; phylum Chordata; class Mammalia; order Carnivora; family Mustelidae; genus Mellivora; species Mellivora capensis. Next base: position 22,590 of record PISX010014863.1, on the reverse strand, counting down.
CTTTCCGCCTTAATAATGATCATTTGTCACCGGCTGGTGGCAGAGGAACAGGCCGGGCTACTCTTTTGCCTAATCTGCTGGGGGTGACTGTGTCGGGGTGAGGACGCGATCCTGAGCGTCCCTGGGGGTGCCCAGAGGCCCGGTTTCCTAAACGGCAAAGCCCCAGGTACAGCTTCTCTAGGTCCCTCAAACCCCGCCCCGGCACATTTCTGTGCGGTGAGCCCAGACTTGGCCTTCCCACGCCGGCTCCCCAAGCCCAGCACACTGTTCTCCCCCACACACCCCTCTCCGCATTTCTGGTGCCGACACCCAGGGCCTGTTCCCAGACCACGGGGTGGTTTTTTGTTTTTTTGTTTTTTTTTTGTGGTGAAATATACATGACACGATATTTATCAATGGAACCATTCATAAGTGGTTACATTCAGTGGTGTTCAAAGCATTGCCATCGCTGTGTGACCATCATCATCTATACCCCAAACTTTCTGTTAGTCTCAAACTCCGTCCCCATCAAACAACAGCTCTCCCGTCCTCTGCCCCCAGCCCCTGGCATCCTCTACTCTATCTTCTGCCTCCATTAATTTGCTCTAGGTGCTCCGGGGAAGTAGAATCCTGCGGTATTTTTCTTTCTGTGTCTGGCTTATTCCACTTTCCACGTTTCCAAGGTCCATCCATATGGCAGCCTCCATCAAAAGTCCACTTCTTTTGACAGCTGTGTGGCATTCTACCATGTTCTGTGTATTCTGGCAGGCGGGTTTGGGGAAGGATCCAAGCAGCCTGCTCGGCTGCCTGGGTCCCTCCCAGACCTGGCCCCTGTCTGGCCCCGGGGGGCTGCCATCGCTGTGGGTCCTGAGGCCAGGCCTCTCTGCCGCCTTCCCACCGAGGACACGGGGGAACTCCTCATCCATCCCTCTTCTTTGACTCTGGGTTCATGAGCCACTGGTGTGCCGAGGGGGTCATGGGGAAAAGATGCAAGGAGCCAAGAGCGAGTTATTTCTGGGATTTTGTGAAATGCTAATACGTTAACAAACCCTGAGCAAAAAATTTGTTTGCTTTTCGACAACCGGTCCCACAGAGAGACCCTTTGTGTCTGTTGCCATGGGGACAGTGGAAAGGTGACTGTCAGTGCATCTCATGGCCCATGGGTTGAGAACTCTTGGCTTCACGAGTTAGTCAGTGCTGGGTTCATTAGTGACACGAGGGTCGCTCCACAGGGCACCCCCTCGCTCTGTGCACGTCTCTCCACTCAGAACGCCTGGGGAGCCTCACCTCGCATGAGAACGTGATCTGTATGCTGTCCTCCACGTGGCTGTTACGTGATCATGGAGTCCCTGAGCATTCATCTCAGAAGGGGCCAAGGCTCCTGCTCTCTACAGACGAAGAAACTCAGGCCCCCCGGAGCAATGGGAGGTGCCAAGGTCCCTCAGCTCTGACCCGACCGTGGTTCCCTGGACTCCCCCAATGTCCCCTCCCCATGGGACGGCAGGTGTAACTTCCAAACTGACAAGGGACAGGGGGTCTGGGGGAGGCCGTGTAGTCGGTGGCGGGGAAGCAGTCAGTCTCAGATGTGACCACTTGACCCTTGGCAACGTCCCTATTTGGGTCCAAGAGACCCTTTTTACTACTGGAATATTTAACTTTCGGAAGACGGTGTTGACTGATACCATGTTCTTAAAGAATCCATCATGTTTTATCGCTTCTAAAGGAGAAAAATAACCAACTCCAAGAAAGCATTGAGTAAGTCATTGCTAGATGCTGAGGAAGTCCCATTAAATGTGAGAACACAGTACCAAAGGGTACAGGTGACCTTGTGAGCAGAGCAGTCAGGGAATGGCCAAGACCATATGCGTTAGGATTAGGTTCACTGCATGTGAATCAGCCCGATCGCAGAGGCTTAGCCACACGAAGGCTTCTTCGATCACATGACTGTTCAGAAGTAGCTGCCACCGACTGAATGCTTGTGTCGCCCCCAAATTCATATGTTGACACTGAAACTCCAGTATGACACTGTGAGGAGGTGGGGCCTTCGCGAGGCACACTCACAAATGGATGGGATCGGCACTTATGAAAGGGACCCAGGGAGCTCCCTCACCCCTTCTGCTCTGTGAGGACAGAGGGAGAAGACAGCCATCTATGAAGCAGAGAGCAGGGTCTCATCAGGCATCAGACCTGTGGGCACCTTGATCCCGGACTTCCCAGCCTTCAGAACCAGGAGAGAGAAACTTCTGTAGTTGGTAAGTCTCTTTGTCTATGGTATAGTCTGTTGTTAGCCGCTCAAACAGGCTAAGACATTAGGTAACCCAGAGCTGGGTGGTGACTCCATGAAGTCTTCAAGGACCCAGGTTCCTTCTGTCTTCCGTTCTGCTCTGCATCACTCCTAACCTCAAGGCAACCTCATAGTCTAAAATAGCTGCTGGAGCTCCAGCCATTGTGCCCACAGTCAAAGCAGCAGAGAAGAGAAAGGAAGGAAGAGACTCTCTCAACTCTTTAGGAAGTTCTCTGGTCTTTTGTGCTCCTGTATAGGTCAGTTATTGGTGAAGGGGTGCCTGGACGGGAGAGAAGGGAGGGGAAGCCCATAGGCATTTCTGGGTAAGGTGACTCCCACAGGCCAAGGGCAAGTCTGCTCATTCCAGGACTGTGCCCCAGAGCAGCCTTGCTCAGGCTGTGAGGTGTGGTGCACTGGCCCAGTGAGGGCGGGCTGGCAGGGGGTGACCCTATGGCCGTGTTTTTGCCTTTGGCCAGCTGACCCATGCAGTTAGCTCTGGGGACACCAGCCCGCAGTACTGGCTTCCCTCATGCTCTTCATGTGCCTCCCTCTCCCAGCTTTCCCTGCAATCCTGTTCCCTTTCTGTCTCCCATTTTGGCGCAAGACTTGCCTGCCGTTCTGATCCCCTAGAGCTGCTCACTGGCCTCCCCGGATGTCGTCTCTCACCAGCCCTCAGGTCCTCTCCCCTTCTGGCGATGCCACCCATCCTGCTCCCTCTGGCTCAGGCCCTTGGAGAAGGGAGACGGGGCCCGGAAAGGACATGATCCTGAGTCCCCCTCTGAGTAACCCTGCCAGGTACTCTGGATCAGATCAGGTGAGAAGTCTGAGGCCCAGGGGGGTGGGGGGGGGGCGTGGGGCAAGTGACCCGACAGGGCCCCGGGGCCAGCTCCAGGCAGAGTAGGGCCACCATCCCTCTCCTCTTAGATGTGACATCTGGAGATCTTTCCACTGCTCTCTATTGTGCCTTCAAAACTACCCTTCCGGGGCCACGATCGCCCATTATCTGTGCCATCTGCAGTTGGACTCTGGGTCAGAGACAAATGGGAAGGGAAGCAGCTGGGCTCTTAATTTGAAGAGAGAGCTGCCAGCCCCAGACAACGCCAGAGAGAAGCTTCTTTGAATAAAACAAGCAGCGAGAGCACGTTCCTCTCCCTCCCCGCCCAGGAGGAGCCCAGCGGGGGACGTGGTTACACCTGCTGCTCAGGGCCCAGGTCTCTTCTGCATTTGTCCCTGCTGAGAAGGGCTGTTGGTGCCAGGGTGGGGTTGGCGAGCGCAGCTGAACGCCGGTGGCCCTCGCCAGCGCTGATCTGCAGGTCCAGCTGGGGGCTTGTGTTCTGTAGCTGAAAATAGCGGGAGTTTGGGCCCGAGCTTGTCCTTCGGGCTGCAGGCACAGCTAATTCCTGCCACAGAAACTCGCAGGGTTTTCAGACCCTCAAGTGGTTCTTCCCGAGAGATAGAAATACTACCTCACAGGGCCCATCTTCCAACCGGGGTTCTTTTGGGTTCCCTTAACTCTCCCTCTCTCCTTCCCTCTCTCTTTTTTTCAAAGCAAAGTGATTTTGTTTATAGTGAGAAACTCGAACTCCTGGGGAACCCTTCAGTGTGGGGTGTTTGGACAACAGTGTTGCACACGGGCGTGCGATGCGGTGCCTGTTGTGGGAAGAGTTGAGATGGGCTCGTGTTGACCCGGCTGGTCGGCCTTCAGAAGAGGAAAAAGCTAGTTGAAAACAAGATTGCACGGTGTGACCCAGGTTTTGAAAGAACAAAGTGCAGACTCAGAACCTGTGTATGTGTCCGAGCATTCACAGAGTCCTGCCACATCTGTGCGCCATCAGCAGGGGCCGGGGGCAGCGGTGCCAGCGGGGAGTCAGGGAGACCTTAGTCCTTATTCTATGTCGTTTACTACATTACAGTAATGAAGTACCACTAAGCGGATTGCTTTAAAACTTCAAGGGCGAGGGTCTCGGTAACGCTGCAATGGCAGTGGCCAGCGCGATCTTCCGCTGATCAGTCACAGTGAACCGGGAATCCCTCCAGAGAGGGCGCTGCTGGCGGATTCGGTGTGCTCTCCGTCCCGGCCTTGGAGTCAGTGACTTCTCCAAGGAATGGGGGTTTCTTTCCATGGAGAATGAAATGTAAAAGCGGAAATCCAAGTGCTGGGTGTGCTCATGGCTTTGAGGGTGTCGCTGATCCCAGACTCATTCAGTGGGCAGAACTGGAGGACGTACATCAGTCCATTATCTATCGATCTATCATCTATCCATCCAACTGTCATCTATGTCATCTAATTATCCATCTAATATCTGTATCTATCAATCATCTATCTCTCTATCAATCATCTATCCATCCAACTATCTATTATCTATCATCTATCTATCCATCCAACTACCTACCTATCTAACTTTCATCTCTAGCTATCTACCATCTATCTCCAAACCCCAAGTTCACACAGATACTTTCTAATCCGATTCAACCCTTTCCCTCTTTCCAAATTTGTAAACTCACTTCTAAGACAGTGAGAAACTTGCCTCCCATTATCCTTATATGTTTACTTATTCTACCAATGTCCCTATATGTAACCAAACTCTCCTTACTAGCACTGCCTCCTGCCCTAAGCGGATGCTCCTCTCCCTGACTCCGTGCTGGCCAGGTGTCCTCATCTGGCAGATCCTCTCACTCTGCTGGACGCCTTGCCCAGGCTGTCCCCCACATGGATGTCCTCCCCTCCCCCCTTGTTTGGGCGCCAACCCATCGAGCTGGGCTGACTCCTGCCCTCTTTTGGGTTCTGATACCTCATGCCATCCCTGTTACGTGGGCATCTCCTTATTTTGCTCTGTATCAGGCCACTTCCTTGTCTGAACGAACGCCTTCTTCATTCTCTTGGGCTCCGACACCTACGCAGCCAGCCGACTCCTCCCAAACTTCAAAGACCCCCTTTTCTCTGTGACTGGACTCTGACCTCTTACCCGGGCCAGCAGCTCCTTCTGGCCCCTGGAGGGACACCTGTCTTGCAGCGCCACCTACGGGTGTTGGACTGAAGTGCTCAGGAAGGGGAGAGGAGAGGACCAGGATAGGCACTTCTTTGCCTAAAGCGTTCTCAGCTAGGTCTTGCTTCCATCCTACCCCAGGCTGGCGTCATATCCAAGCAAACGTCTGTGATGGCCCCTGCCGGAGTCCCGGGCATTGCCAAACCCACCCACCCACCCACCCGTAGCGGCTCCGCACTGTTTCCATCACGGTGGGAGTCCACACGTAGCTGTTGTGGAAAGGCAGAAAACACGGTGAAGATAAACAGCCACGACAAAGGGGAGACAACCCTATCCTTATTTACTGATGGATGGAGACACGCAAAATCCCCAAGAGAATCAGCTAAAAATCCCTACTGCACTAGTAAGGGAACTCATTAGATGTCCATGTAAAGGAAAACCACACATATCCCTCGCTTTCTCATAAACCAACAGAAACCATCAGAAGATAAAACAGGAGAAGATTCCTCTTGCAATTGCCCTCACACTCAGGCTTCCAGAAAGGCCCATTGTCCAGAATGTTGGGAGCCCTGTCCTGGTTGAGGCCGGGGTGGGGACCCCCTTTGTAGGACCAGGGGACCCCCGCATGTGAGTCTCCATTCTTGACTTACTTTCTTTCTTTCTTTCTTTTTTTTTTTTACTTATTAAAGATTTTATTTATTTATTTGACAGGCAGAGATCACAAGTAGACAGAGAGGCAGGCAGACAGAGAGAGAGGAGGAAACAGGCTCCCTGGCGAGCAGGGAGCCCGATGCGGGGCTCGATCCCAGGACCCTGAGATCATGACCTGAGCCGAAGGCAGAGGCTTTAACCCATTGAGCCACCCAGGCGCCCCTTGGCTTACTTTCTTTTTCCATCTGGGAAGCCAAACGGAGTGCTGTCTGCTGTCATCAAGGGACAGTAAGATTCGTGCTCCCCTTCCTAGAAGATAAATTCTGCTTTTTCAGAGCTAGAGCATGTGTTACTTACAAACTCCCTCTGAGAAATCAGTCTGCCCAGAATTAGTCTGAGTGTTTTTTAATGTTCTTATTAAAGAATAGAGAGTGACCCGTGGAACTTGCTTCAAATGACATTCTGCTGAGGAAGCTGCGCCCAGGAAATGTCCCGGGACAGTCTCTGTGGGCAAATGGCCTAGCCAGTCCACCCCGCGGGGGCGACTCCTGAACAGGCCGGACATTTGAAAACAAAAACTCATCCCCGTGCAGGGATTTGAAGCCATGTGGACACAGTCTGAATGTCGTTTGGTGTCACCTTGGGTCGAGAAACAGCCACTGGCGAAGTCACCGCTCTCTGAGATGAACAGTTGTGCAGATTCTCAAAGAGGATGGGCTGGGTGTGTGTTGGCTCACGCTTTCCCATACCTCTGCCTTGTTTATTGACGGGAGGCGATACCTGACCTGAGGGCCACCCCTGAGGGCCACCTCTGGTTTGGGAAAGACTCTGCAGGATGTGTTGGCTCTGTTACCTCAGTGTCCCTCTTGGGGTTTGAGGAGAGACCTGGATGCCCGGGCGCCCTCGCTTGACGGCTTGGGTGACCAGCTGGACGGTGGTCTCCTCGGATAGGAATCCAGGAGAAGCAGCGTGGAGGGCAGATGCTGAGTGTGGGTCATGGTCGGCTGAGGGAATTTCGGGGAGACCTGCTCCAGCTTCCATGTGTATCGGTTCCGAGGATACACCCGGGGCCTGTGGGCACGACTGCAGGGAGGGCGCATGGATGCGGGGCCTCTGTGAGCTGGCCTTGCTTCAGGACCCTGTGTGCCGCTAGGCTCTCACAGGCCCCCACTCAAACAGGGGCCATGGTGGGTCTTCTGGGATCAGTGTTAGCTCGGGCCCGATGTCCAGTCGTCCTCAAAACGTCTGGCTACTCTCTTTTCCCAGTGTTCAGTCACCCGGGTGAATGGCCTCAGGTCCCTCTGGGGAAAGACTGAGGAGACCGTCATGGTGTCCTTCCCCTAGGGGACTGGCCACTTACTTAGTAGGTTTTGGATCTGAAAATGGGTTCATGTCTGGGAACAGAGCAAAGGATCATGATTTTTAAAATTGGGGTGGCCGCCCTCAGCTCCTGTCTCCCTCGTTCTTGTATTTTGTTGGATATAAACATTTGGCAGTACCCTGTTGGCTGCCTGTCTGTCTTGCCTGGGGGGCGCCAAGCTCTGTGAGCCATCCTCATGACCCCAGGTTGGGACCCCAGACCCCGGCAGACACACTCCAGGAGGTTCAGGACCTGGAAGCTTCAGGGAAGGTGTAGGGGATCACTGGTCAGGGGTAGGCCGGGATAGCCCCTCTAAGGTAAAGGTAAACTGCTGTCCCATCTCTCTCTCCCTGCAGAGAAGGAAGCAAGGGAGCTGGTGGGTTGCCCTGGGGGCCTTGCTGGTTATGGGGATTGTGGTTTCCTGGCTTCTAGTGGCTAAGTGCCACCATGTGGCCCCATGACTCTGGGCCTCATCATCCCCGTGGGTATCAAGGGGTCAGCTCTGTGCTACCTCTCTAAGGAGAGCCACCATGAAATGGCTGCAGATGTGGGTGCCCCTGCTCGCCAAACATTCTGGACAGTCATGGTGAGGTGTGTGCTCTGGGCCCACTCATGGAATCATCTCCTGGCCCGACATAGGATACCCATTCCAGAAGGCCTCCTCCCTCAGCCTTGACCCCTCATCTCCTGGGGGAGATGCGTGTCCACTCGCTGAGAGCCGGCCTTCACTTTTTCCTGGCTTCTTAGAGCCACCCCCACAGTGAGCTTGCCCCACACCTGGGGAGGCCCCAGGGCTCTCACATCAGCCATGATGGCTGGGTCATTTCCTCATGCCACTACCCGTGAAACTGCTGATGTCCCACCTTCAGCCAAGATGGCGTCCTCTTCAGCCTCCCAGCTGTGGCGAGCCAGTCCCCGTCCTCATCCGACCGCCTATTTTCTTGGACCAGCCCTCATCCCACTTGTGTTAGTGTGGGGACTCCGGGAAGCAGACACCAGCACAAGATTAAAAACTGAAGGAGCTTGTTTATCAAGGGAGAGCCCATGGGGAAACATGGGGCAGAGCATGAGAGCCGTGGCCCGCTGGGTGACCCAGGGCAGGCCCGACCTCGAGCGAAGTGAGGGGCGGGGGTGTTGGCGTGGCCATCATTGAGTCCTTGAGCCATGTCACCTGTCAGAGAAGGCCCGTCTCCCAGGAACGGGCCAGCCTCAGGGTCCCTACCACGCTCATTCATGATCTGAGAGGACATCTGAGCAGGGCCAAGGGTCAGCTGTGTTCCCGGAAGACAGGTCTGAAAGGGCCTTTCTCGTGGCAGCCGTGCTAGGGTCTGCCTGCCCACTGCCGGGGCTTCCTCACAGCCCTGTCTCGCTAGAGCCGGATGCTGCTGCCCCTGCTTTCTCTCTCCGTTTCAGTCACATGCCTGCAGCCAGAATGTGCTCTTCCTTCTGTCACTGTCACAGCCGAGGCAAGCTGGAGCCTCCTGGCCAGCCCCATGGTTAAGGCATGTCCTTCTGTCTTCTGAGACTGGCAGTCGGACATGCCTTGTCCTGCTTCTGTCACCGTGAGGGGGTGGGCTGGTGTCCTGGGAAGCTTCCCGTCCTTCGTCCTTCCCAGCAGTACCTTTTCAGCTCTCGCAGAGGAAATGTCACTCCTCCTGGGGTCTTGGTGATCACAGCCTCCCCAGGGGAGTGTCGCAGCAGGGGCTGGGGCCTTGGAGACGAGACAGGACGTCACATCATTTATCTACGTTTCCCAGCACCTAGACGACGGATGCACACCCAACACGGAAGAACCTCAAATGCATGATGCCGAGTGAAAGAAGCTGGGCTTCAGAGAGGGCGTGCCGCGTGGTACCGTCTCTATGACTTTCTGGAAAAGGCAAAACCGTGGGGGGGATATCACAGTCGTTGTGAGGGGTCGGGGATGGTGGAGCGCTCCGCTGCCAAGGAGTCGCTGAGGGAGATCTTTCGGGTAATGGAATGGTTTGTTCTCCATGTGGATTGTGGTCATAGTTAAATGACTCTCTGCTTTCAAAACTCATACAACTATTAAGATTTTATTTATTTATTTGACAGAGGGAGATACAGTAAGAGTAGGAACACGAGTAGAGGAACTGGGAGAGGGAGAAGCAGGCTTCCTGACAACCAGGGAGCCCGATGCAGGGCTCGATCCCAGGACCCTGAGATCATGACCTGAGCCAAAGGTAGATGCTTAACGACTGAGCCACCCAGGCACCCCAAAAACTCATACAGCTATTAAAGAAAGAAAGAAAGAAACAAAACACATACCTACTACACTAAAAAATGTGAATTTTGCAGCATTTAAATTAAAAATAAAAATTTAAATGTAAAAGAATACATCACCTATAAGCATGCAATGAGCATTTACAAAAAAGATTTTAGAACAGAAAGAAGGCTTTATTAAAATTAAAAAAGGAAAAAGAGTACAAGCAGCATTCTTGATCACAATGCAATAAAAGTAGATATAGTTAACATATCTGGTTCTCCAAATTTTCTACCTTTTCTTTCTTTTTTGCTTTTTTTAGGGAGAGGAGGGGCAGAAGAAAGGGAGAGAGAGAATCTTAAGCAGGCTCTGTGACCCTCAGATCACAACCCAAGCCAAAAATTAAGAGTAAGATGTTTAACTGACGGAGCCACCCAGGCACCCACAAATTTTCCAGCTCTTAAAAATCTCTTTGGATCAGAGAGAAAAAACTGAAATTGCAGACTCTCTAGAATGAAAGATACTAAAAGTGGAAACACTTGTATCAGATGTATGAGGTGTAGCTAAAGCAGTTCAAATTTTTATATTTTATATTAATAAACAGGAGTGAACGCATCAAAAATTAAACTTCCAACCCAGATGAATACCAAAATGAAAACAAAATAATCCTAATGAGAACAGATGGAAGGAGTTAATAAAGATAAAAGCAGAAATAAAATGAACCAGAAAACACATATAAATGCTAGTTAAACCTAAAAACTGATTTTTTGGGTTAAAGAATGAAATAAAAAGGATAAGCCATTAGCTAATCTAAGCTCTAAAAATAAGGAAAACACAAATATACAAAGATATGATATAAGATATGATAATGGAATAGTCAAAGAAAATGAAATAATTCTGCTTAAAATTATTGGATGGAGGGGCACCTGGGTGGCTCAGTCAAAACTCTTGATTTTTGACTTAGGTCATGACCTCAGGGTCATGCATAGATCGAGCCCTGCATTGGGCTTGTGCTGCATGTGGGGTCTCCGGGAGATTTTCTCTCTCCCTCTTCCTCTGTCCCTCCCTCCCCCGCTGTTCTCTCTCTCTCTCAAAAAAAAAAAAAAAAGTTGTTGGATGGAACCATATGAAATTATTGATGGCAATTCATGGTTCAACCTTGTGTTTGTTCTACTCTCTGTAAATACAGGAGGACATGAAAATACGAATGACTGAGAATGACCCCGGAGGAGCTAGAAAATCTAAAATTGATCAATTAACATGGGATAAAATGAAAAAATTGTCAAGGAGCCACCTCCAAAACAAATAATACAAGGTCCAGATGGCTTCCCAGGACAATGCCAGGAAAAAATTAAAGAGCAGAAAATCCAAACACTGTTTAAACTGTTCCAACATATAAGAAAATAAAACTTTATGTGAAGCGTGGCTGATAGGGGCTCCATCTAAGAATCCCAGGACTCTTGTCCTCCAGGGTTGTACCCTGCTCCCACCCACCCCCACTCTTTGTTATTGTGAAGAAACCCAGTTATTTATTCTGTCCAATATGCCAGTATGGATTTTGCTGCTTACATCTCCGTGGTGTCATTTGACATGTTCCTCTGTCCACTGTTTTTCTTACAAATTGGTAGTAGGTTTAAAGACTTAATCCGACTTAGATTTAATTTTGGGGGGCCCACTTCATTGGGGAGGTATGCATTTCTATCAGGAGGCACGTGGTATCTGGTTGTCTGTTTTTGTGATATTAGCAGCTTTTGATGGTTATTGCTGCAATCTATTAATTCCTTGGAGTTTGCTAAATAGTAACATCTAATTCTACTATCTCTTCTTAAGCTGCCATCCTTCAATAGAAAGAAAAATCCCCTGGTCAACTATTTGGCTATCCCAAGGTATAGTTCATATGGGAATGGCAGGATAAATGCTTCATTCTTTCTCTTAATTTGCCAGCTTTCCAAACAGAGTTGGTTTCTTAGTATTTCCCAAAGGTGACCAATGAGGAATTCTATGTTTTGTTTTTCCTATCATTACAAGCTTACTATTTGAGATGTATTTGATGTGTTTTGATCTTTTGAAATGATTGATATTAGTGATGTTCAAATTATCCAATGTTGTGCCATGAGATTCTCTTTACTCCTAAATTCATTCACCATGACTCTAGTAATCTTTGATAACTTCCTTGCCTTCTCATGTGACAGATGTTCTAGGCTTTCCTTCACATCGCCCACCCCAGACCTGGGGTCAATTATTTCTCCCAGGATGTCTGTCATCCTTTTAGTGAGATATAGTATTAGTGACCACGACTGGGAGCTGGGAGTGCATCTTATTTCTGGATTAGTCATTGTTTCCAGGTTAGTTTAGTGGCCAGAACCAGTGAATTACAGACCTACACAGTTTTTGTTAAGCGTGTTGATTTTACACTATGCTTCCTTCTCCCACTCCAAAAATCCCAGTTTAACTGACTCAAACATAATTGCTTATTTTTTTTTTCATTTATTTATTTGACAGACAGAGATCACAAGTAGGCAAGAGAGGCAGGCAGGGAGAGAGAGGAGGAAACAGGTGGTCCGCGGAGCAGAGAGCCCGATGCGGGGCTCGATCCCAGGACCCTGGGATCATGACCTGAGCCGAAAGCAGAGGCTTTAACCCACTGAGCCACCCAGGCGCCCCCATAATTGCTTATTTTTTTAATTCAACCAATACATACACAGTAGTTCCATAATAATGCTACACAACTATGACCAATAGTATGAATAGCAAAAATCAGTTTAAACTCTTTTTTTGAAGGAGGGGGGTTTCTTTTGTTCAGAGGCTGTATCCCACTTGTTAGGTAAAATCAAGATGCGATGCTTTAAAGTACTTGGAGGGGCACCTGGGTGGCTCAGTGGGTTAAGCCTCTGCCTTCAGCCCAGGTCATGATCTCAGGGTCCTGGGATCGAGCCCCGAGTTGGGCTCTCTGCTCAGCAGGGAGCCTGCTTCCCCCTCTCTGCCTGCATCTCTGCCTACTTGTCATCTCTCTCTCTCTCTCTCTCTCTCTCAAATAAATAAATAATTAATTTAAAGTCACTTGGAATAGTGGTCTCTATGGGGATAGGTCACACCCCAGAGACAAAGTGGGAGTCACCTGTCTCATTTTGCTCTAATTTTAAGGGATTGCTTTTTAAAGTTTAATGTTTTTTAAAGATACATAAAGTATTTACATCAAATCTATAAAACCGGTATATCCAAGATAGGCTGACCTCTAAACCTGCTCTCTCTATCCTATTCCTTCTTTCCTCCTAGAGATGACAATTTTTAAAATGTTAAAAATTGCTTGTTTTTTTTTTTTTCCTTGCTTGTTTGTTCTCCCAACATGAACTTCATCATCCACTTGTTCAGCTCCAGCAAGGAAACAAAAACTCTGATGATATTTTTGTTGGATTGCATTTCCCCATCTATAACTTAATTTTATTGGATTGCATTTCCATATATAACATAAATCTCTATGATGTTGACTTTCCTTATCAAAGAACATGGGATGTCTTTCTATTTGTTCACATTCTTTTATCGTCTCAAGAGGGTTTTCTAGTTTTTTTCTCAGGTAGGTTTCTGAAAGGTTTCTATGTTCTGGAAGACATAGAAACATGCTGCTCAGATGACTCTTCAGTTAGGAGCAGGTGGTCAGCTGATGGCCTCCAACAGGTGCTTTGGTCTCAGGATTAGATTCTGCACCTGATTCCAACACGTGTGTTGGTTTCCCCACCATGAAGCAGTTCTCAGGTACCAGCGAGTGTCCACAATCCACTCAATTCTAACACTCCCTACCTGGAGATAGTGGCAGACCCCACAGGTTAAGGGTTCAGTCCCACCAAACTGTACCATTGGGTTTCCGACCAACCTGTTACAGGTGGGAGGTTCCCATGACCTTCTCTTGGGTTAGATTTATTTGCTAGATTAATTAACAGAACTCAAAGGCACATTTTACCCACTGGAATCCTGGTTTATTATAAAAGCATATAGGTGCGCCTGGGAGGTGCAGTCCGTTGAGTGTCCAACTCTTGGTTTTAGCTCAGGTTGTGAACTCATTGTTGTGAGACTGAAGCCCAGGTCAGGCTCTACACTCAGAATGGGGTCTGCTTAAGATTCTCTCTCTCCCTCTCCCTCTGCCCCTGCCCCCCATCCCCATACTCTCTCTAATAAACAAATAAATCTTTAATAAATAAATAAATAAATAAAAAAGGTTTTTAACTCAGAAACAGAGAGATGGAAGAGAGGCATAGGGCCAGGGTATGGGTAAAGGGTGCAGAGCTTCCCCGCCTTCTCTAGGGGGCCACTCTCCCCAAATCTCCATGTGTTCCCCAACCCAAAAGCTCTTTGAACCCCAACCTTTTGGATTTTCATAGAGGCTCCATTTTCATAGTCATGATTGGTTAAATCACTGGCCATCCATTCCTCTGTGGTTACATTCGCCTCCTATACTCCCTCCTATACTCCCTCCTATACTCCTATACTCCCCTCCCAGGAGGTCAGGCAGCTTGCCGGAAACCTCCAAACTTCCATGCACATGGATTGAAACCAGTCTGGCAACCAGCCCTGCCCTGCAGTGTGGCCAAAAGTCACCTCGTTAACATTTCAAAAGACACTTCATTGCAATCTTCACTTAGGAAATTCCGAGGATTTCAGGACCTCTGCCAGAAATGGGAAGGAGACCAAAGAGACATTTCTCACTATAAATCACGGAACACCACGGGGTCCGCCTCAGCCTCTGCACCTGTTACGTCATTCCCAGGGGAGCCCTGGCATGGACTGAGCAAGGCCACTCTAAGAGCCTGGACACCTGAGTTCAACACAGGACAACTCTCACTCCAGCTCTGCCGCTGGGCTGGCAGGGACTGTCACACAGCAGGGGCCTGAGGGCTCCTCTGTTCCCACCCAGCCTCCTCCGCCTTCCACTTTCTGCACTCCCGACTCCATTTTGGCATCTGCTCCCCAGAGAACACAAACTGTGACAGACATTCTCTGTCAACTTTGCACTTAAGTATTCCTAGTTTCTTTCCTTTTTTGCTATATGGATGGAGTATGCTTTAAAGTGGTTTCTCTTTTTACATATGAAAGCTATTGATTTTTCTATGTTCATTTTGTAACTTGTCACTTCCCTGAATTACATTGTTTGTAGCAGTTTTCCACTGGTGTTTTGGGATTTTCCATGGATAAAATCACATCAGTTGTAGATAGTGAAAATTTTACCTCTTCTTGTTTTCTCTTGCTTAATTGCATTGGCTAATATTCCAATACAGACCTAAACAGTTAACAGTAATAAAAGGCGTCCTTCAACGATCTATGATCTCCCTGATATGAGGAAGTGGAGATGCAACGGGGGGTCGGAAAAGAATAAATGAAACAAGATGAGATCGGGAGGGAGACAAACCATAAGAGACTCTTAATCTCACAAAACAAACTGAGGGTTGCCGGGGAAGGGGGGGGAGGAGAGGAGCAGGGAGAGGGTGGTGAGGTTATGGACATTGGGGAGGGTATGTGCTATGGTGAGTGCTGTGAAATGTGTAAACCTGGCAATTCACAGACCTGTACCCCTGGGGCTAATAATACATTATATGTTTATAAAAAAATAAAATTATAAAAAAAAAGCATCCTTGTTCCAGACTTCAGTAAAAATCTTGCAGTTTTCCATTTAATTCAATTCTGGATTATAAATATATATTATACATACATACATATAATGCATATACGTATATTAAGAAGTTATCTTTTAATTCCTATTTTACTGAGTATTTGACACGAATGAGTTCTGGATTTTGTCAAATGCCTCATCTATGATTAGCTCCTTAGCACTATTAGTATTATGGATTATATTAATGAATTTCCTAATATTGAATCAACTTTGGATTTCAGGGATGAACAGTACTTGATCACGGTGTATCCTTTTTTAAGTAAATGTTAGATTTATTAAATGTTGGATTCTGTTTGCTAATTTTCTAGTTAAGGTTTCTGCATTGATGTTCATGAGTGAGATGGATCTCTCTGCCTTTCTTCTGGAGTATACTCAGCAGGGGTATGGCTCCATATTTGACACTGTGAAAGCCCATGAAGCCACGTGGGCCAGGAGCTTGGTGGTGTGGTGGGAATCATCTCCCATGAATTTGACAAATTGTCATTTTTGTAGGGCATTCTCCATTTTATCCAGGTCTTTAAACTTATTTGCATAGAATTCTGCATAATCTCACAACATTTTTGGAAGTGTCTGTTTTGATGGTCACTTCCCACTTGTCATTTTTAACTTTGTGTATTTGTGTTTTCTTTCCCAATTAGGTTAGCTGATGATTTGTTTTGTTGTTGAAGGTTTTTACCTACTGAGCCAGATTTGTTACTATTAATTCTACTGCTTTTCTTTTTTCCTAACTCTTTAAATTGTTTTATCTTTATTAAGTCTTTTCTTCTGTCTTCTTTTAGCTTACTCTGTTATCCAGAGTCATACTGTACTAATCTATAACCTTAATATGATATATTCTCCTCTGATAATTGGCTTTTGCAGATCCCGTCAATTCTGATATGTTTTTAGTCCATTTCATTTTTAAGAAATTGTGTAAATTCATTTTGTAGTTTTTGTTTGCCCTAAGAATAGTTTAATAGTATATATCCTAATTCCAGAGAGAAAAGATTCTTTGTTTCATTTTTAAAGATTTTATTTATTTATTTGCCAGAAAGAGAGAGAGGGAGCACAAGCAGAAGGAGCTGCAGAGAGAGGGAGAAGCAGGCTCCTCACTGAGCAGGGAGCCCGATGTGGGACTCAATCCTGGGACCCCAGAATCATGACCCGAGCCAAAGGCAGACACTTAACCGACTGAGCCACCCAGGCACCCCGAGATTTTTTATTTTATTATTAACATCACTACTCTTGTTGTATTATGATTAGGGGTGTTGTTTGTAAAATTTCTATCCTTCAAAATTTATTAAGATTTTCTTTTGTGGCCTACGGTTAACTTTTATGAACATTCTATATATCACACTGTTAGTTAACATTGTTGAATAGCTGATGGCAATCAGGTGAGGAGGACAGAGGAGGCAAACAAGGTGGAAAGGAACATGAGACACTCATTATTGTCGTTATTGTCACATACTATCATTGCTTAGCTGAAAAATCCAAAAGAACCAACAAAAAAAATCTACATAAATATTAGGTAATTTTTGAGAAATGTAGTTGTATTAAAAAAGTATATACAAATCAATAGCCTTCAAATATAGGTATATATTGTATATTCTATTCTATATTAATTATGCATATAACATGATATAATTATATTCATATGATATGTAATTATAGACGTATGTATGTATACTTAGAAGCGTAGTGCAGGCCATGTTATGCAGTCTGTAAACATTTGTGTATAAAACCACATACCTCCCCAGAGATGCTTATCCATGCAAAGATTGTCTCTGGAGGAACGGCCAAGAAGGGGTGCCCCTGGAGAGAAGTGGGAGACACAAAGGCATCTTTAGGCTCAGTGCTAAAATTTAGGATGGCGACCTTCCTTGGCTCCATGGAAATATCAGAATGGCCAAAAACCCAGCATATCTAGGAAGAAAAGAGGTCCAAGGAAACAGTCACATGAAAGAAGAATGAATGGAAAGAGAGGGCCCCTGTGCTTGGAATGCAGAACCCCAGGCCTGTCTGGGAAGGAGGAGAGCCTGGGCTTCTCAACGAGAGAAAGTGATAAGGAGAAAAGAAGGAAGATGGACGAGTCCCAAGTTCCTTCTGCCGCGGCGAAGAGGCCATTTGGGAGATGGATGACAGCCATTCTCAAAAGCAGATTTCCTCTCTCAAGTCATCTTTGAACAAACCATGTGCGTGCACCAGTTTTTCTGACGGAATCGTGGGAAACAAGTGGCCGAAGTGAGGACTGCAAAATTAATGGCAAGAAATATCCTTTGGGGCCCATCCCAAGGACAGAGCTCTTGCTGGGAAACTTCTTTTGGAAAAGGAAAAATTCATGTGTTCGCTCTTAAAGCTTTAAAAGCTTTTTCATGTTCTTGCATTTAATAGTGCTGTTAATGGAATGTGAGCTTTTCCCTTCAATAATGGTCTATGGAAAAGGGCCCCAGTTTCCCTCTGCCAGCCCTCATTTCATCACTGATGGAGCCATGTGAATTTCTGAGTGATCACCAGGCTGTTTCTTAAATGTAGAGAATGCACAGCCGCTTGGACTTAATCCTGACAAACCAACGTCTCTGAAGAGAAAGCCAGCCATGACCCTTCCTGCTGACACGGTGAGGGTCTAGCAATTTCTCAAGCCTGCCATTGGCTGGGGCTCCCGAGGCAGGCTGCTGGGCCGAGAGCCAGAAGGCTTTAATTTAGCCCTAGGTTCGCCACTAACCTGCTCTACGACCTTGACAATCACCCCAGCTTCTCCTAATTCAGTTCTCTCCTCTGTCGGAGAAGGAGACTAAGTCTTACTATCTCACAGGGCTGCAGGGAAGGTGGAAAACACCATCACATCTGCGATCCATGCTGTGGTGCCCGGCACGTGACGAGGGTCGGCTGAGTGGAAACCTGTGCCCATTTCTAGTTCGGGGCCATGGGCCCCTCTACAGAGTCCCTTGGAATCATCTGCGGAGCTAAAAGTGGGTTAAGCCTCTGCCTTCGGCTCAGGTCATGATCCCAGGGTCCTGCGATCAAGCCCCGCATCGGGCTCTCTGCTCAGCGGGGAGCTGCTTCCTCCTCTCTCTCTGCCTGCCTCTCTGCCTCCTTGCGATCTCTCTGTCTGTCAAATAAATAAATAAAACCTTAAAAATAAACCCACCTGGTTGGAACTCACGCTTTGTTTTGGTGGTGCTTGGGCAATGCTGTAAGAAGTTCTCAAGGAAAGGCTCTGGGGGGTGGGGGTTGGCCCCCGGGGAAGGCTCCCTGGCTGCTCCAGGAGGTAAAGCTTACTTCAGCCAATCCCCCGCAGCCTGAAGGGCCTCCCGTGCTAACACCACTCTCGGAGCCAGTCATAGCAAGCATCCCTTGAGGGGACCATTAGGGCCGGCCTGGGAACAGGTGGAGGCCCGCAGTCCCTCCGCCCAGGAGGAGCTGTGAGATAAAGCATATCCCCTTCTCCTACCTTGACTGGAGTCCCTGAAAGGCAAGGATTGCTTCTAGAATTCCTTGCCTTCCAGGGACTCCTCTGCCCCAGGGCTGCGCCCCTGGGGCTGCACCTGCCAGCATGTGTCCCCTTTGGGAGGGTGGGCCTGGAGCCGACTTGGGGTCATTTGACTGCGAATTCTGGAAGCTTGGGCACCTGGAGAACAGTCTGGATTGGGGGAGCCATGACCTCCAGGTGGGCACATTGCCTCAGCCTTGACCCATGGAGAGGGGAGTAGCTGGGGAAGGTCAGAGCAGCCCCTCGGAAAGTACGGGGCCCCGGGCAGCGTTCATGGGGAAGCTGACCTTACTGAAGTAGTTGGTGCAATGGGAGGTCATCCAGGGTGAAGAGGAGTCACAAGGGTCCCGGCACGCTGGGATGGCTGCTGGGTGGGCGTTCAGGATGTGTGAGCTCTGGAGGCTCAGGGGCAGGATGAGTGGATTACCCAAGCCAGGAAGGGAGCGGCGATGGGGACGGTCCTTTAGACAGAGGGGAAATCTCATGCCGGGGAACAGGGGTAGGAGAAAAGATACAAAGTCCAGAGAAGTGACAAGTGAGTTGTGTGGACAAGGGTGTGGCTGGCATGGGGACTTAGGGGAGGGCAGGAGCAACGCCCCCTTGGTGCCTCACCTCATCGAAGGGTGTTTTTCGGGAAATTAAAGGCAACACTTTATAAATAGGAAGAGGTGTGAGAGCGTCCTTGGGAATGTGTTTTCACACACACAGAGCGCTCTGGGGAAATGGACAGTAGTCACCGCATTTGCATATTCTGCGAAGTAACATCTTGGGCTCTAGCAGGGATACTAAAATCATCTGGCGCTGTAGAGAGATCGCATTAACCTTATTTGTTAGCTTTTTAAAAGCTACAGAATGACAAACTCAGTTCCTGTAAGCATTTTGTTTTTGAGAGCTGCACTTATTAGATGTTTTGATAGCACCGAGAGTTTTCAGAGGCTTTGCAAGCTGCAAGAATTTCCAAATAAACAAATTCAAGTCTTGCCCTAGGATATTCAGGACAAATAGCACCAAAATCTTTCTTGTTCTCATTTTCATTTATATTATCCGGCAGGCTTTTAGGACTGCTTATTGGTGGTATGAATCTGAATAGTGGAGGCCCCCAGAGGGGAGGAAAATGCGAGTTTTGAATATGACTTTTCTACTAAACAAAATGAAATGGAATTTAAATCCATTGTAATAAACTCCACAGGGCATTGCCTATTGTCTTGGTGTAGCAAAACTCTTTTGTAATGATTGTGCTCTTGGCACCCGAAGTCCTTGCTTAGAGTGACTAAAAATGAAATGATACAAGGGGAAAAAAAGGGTACTTGGAACCCAGTAGCGGAAAGTGGGCAGCTGGCTCGGCATTCAGAATGCATCTCTCCCTCATCTTGGCTGATTCTGTCTAGATGTCCACTGGGCTACTGTGGGATTAGAGGAGGGTCGGTCCAGTCGCTGAGGTCTCATTCTCCTCTTCTGTGATTGGTTTCGATGCAGATATGAGGAACAACTCTGGCTGATAAGAACCTCTTCTAGCCGTTATGAAATTTGGGTGTGATGCCCAGACAGCTGCAGCCATCTTGCAACCATGAGGAGAGTTGGCCAAAAGACAGGTTAACCTGTTGAGTGTGTCAAAGGGGGCAGATGGAAAGAACTGGGGTCTTTGAAGACGTTACTGAGTCACTGAATTAACCAACTATGGATCCATCTTACCTTGGAAAGTTTTATCAGGTGAGATAAAACATTTTTCTTCCTGCTACTGACAGCACCCTCACCAAGAGAGGGAAATAACTTTTTCTGATCCCTCCACATCCTTCTTTTTCTGGGGCCTTCCGGAGACTGTTGGAGATCTTGACTTAGAAGTGATGAAGTCAAATCCATCATTAATGACAACACAGCTTGGATATCTTGTTCTCTAATCAGTATGGTCTAGATTCATACCAGGAGCTAGTGTGGTGGTATAGGAGGAACACAGGACTGTGAGTCCAAAGACTAAGCTCTAGAGTCTGCTTTCCATTACCTCTGTGAGTGTGCTCGTCAAGGGCATTTGCCTTCCCTGGACCACACTCTTTTCATTTGTAGGAAGAAAAGTGTGAATAACACTAACTTTGGGGTCTCTCCCAGCTCTCGTAGTTGGTGATTCTAAAACCCTTTACTCCACTTGTGTTGAATGTGACAGCACTGCCTTGCTGCCCTCTACAGCAGGGAAAAAGATCTCTCTCCTCCATGAATTCCTGTGCTAATGGAGGTACCATAGCATAGTTGGACCGTGATTAAGTTCTAATGAGATTCTTCCCTTGAAATTAAATCTGTCTTTTTGGGGACCTGGGGTAATGCCCACCTGAGAAACTCCGCAAGGCTGAGAATTATTGTAGGACTGTATTGTTTGGTCAAGAATGTTAGCACAAGAGGGCACCTGGGTGGCTCAGTTGGCTGGGTGTCTGACTCTTGATTTCGGCTCAGGTCATGATCTCAGGGTCGTGAGATCGAGCCCTGCATCGGGCTCCAAGCTGGGGTGGAGCCTGATTGAGGTTCTTTCTCCCTCTGCCCTTCCCTCCCCACTCATGCATACACACACATATTCTCTTTCTCTTTCTCAAAAAAAAAAAAAAAGGTTAGCACATAAATAATGGCAGGTCTGTATAGAATGGTACACAAGCTGCCAGGCATTATTCCTACAGGTGCTGTTTATCTGCACAAATGTTATGCTTGGGACCTTTGCACAGCAATTTTCTACTTGCTGTGTATTTTGAAGAAAGCTGCATTTCAGAAGGCAGCAGAACTCTTGAGGGCAGGCCTGAGTCTCCTTAATCTCTGTTAGTACCTAATACCAGTAACTTAAGAATTAAATAAGTGTTAGTGAGACTGATCAAAATGAGGGGAACTGACGCGGTTCACAATCAGTTCATGGTTCTGGGAATGAGAAAAGATTCTGGTAGCCTCTGACAACTTCTCCCCTCAGCTCCTGCCACTGTCCACCCTGCTCTCTGCCTGCCAGCCATGCCAAGCTTTTTTCCTTAGAGCCAAATGGTCATTCTCCTTCCTGCCTCAGGACATTTGCAAAAGCCTTTGATTCTTCCTGGACCCCTCTTCTCCCTGTCCCAGCCTGGTTAACGTTACTCTTCTTTCAGGGCTCAGATTGAACGTCCATCCATTCAATATTTATTATCTTGGTCAGTTTGGGCTGCTGCAACAATGTACTGTGTAGACAGGGTGGCTTACACAACAAACATTTGTTTCATAGAGTTCTGGAGGTTGAGAAGTTTCAGATCAAGGGGTCAGATTTGGTGTCAATTTAGAACCTGATTCTTGGTTCACAGATGGCAATCTTCTTACTGTGTCCTCACATGGCAGAAAAAGAGGGTGAGGGAGCTCTCTGGGCTCCTTTTATAAAATCAGTAATCCCAGGGCACCTGGGTACCTCAGTTGGTTAAACATCTGATTCATGGTTTTGGCTCAGGTCATGATCTCAGATCAATCCCCACACCAGGCTCCACGCTCAGCATGGAGTCTGCTTGTCTCTCTCCCTCTACTCCTCCCCATTCTCTCTCTCATAAATAAATAGAATGTTTAAAAAACAAAATAAAACATGGGGTGCCTGCGTGGCTCAGTAGGTTAGGCCTCTGCCTTCGACTCGGGTCGTGATCTAGGGGTCCTGGGATCGAGCCCCGGCATTGGGCTCTCTGCTCGGCTGAGAGCCTGCTTCCCCCTCTCTCTCTGCCTGCCTCTCTGCCTACTTGTGATCTCTCTGTCAATTAAAACAACAACAACAACAACAACAACAAAATAAAACAAAAGACTATCTCCATACCATCACATCGGGGGTTAGGATTTCAACACATGAATTTTTTAAAATTAATTTATTTTTTATTTTTTATTTTTTTATAAACATATTTTTATCCCCAGGGGTACATGTCTGTGAATCGCCAGGTTAACACACTTCACAGCACTAACCATAGCACATACCCTCCCCAATGTCCATTACCCCACCCCCC
>PISX010014862.1:0-51315 GCA_004024625.1 Mellivora capensis | reverse complement strand
TGAGGTATATAATGCAGAAAAAAAACCATGACTGTCTGAAAAATCAAGATCTCAACAGAATGTAGACTGTTCTGGCTGCCACCCCTCTCCCCCACAAGAATGCAAATAGGACCAGAATTAATCTTCCTGCTATATGGCCACTGCCATTTTATTCTCCCAGCTGGCCCTCAAGCCTTCTAGAAGGCAAACACGTGCTTTCTGCCAACCTTGCTAATATCCCTCCTGGAGGTTCCCATTGCTGGACTGAGTATCGAGGACTAAAGGGGGTGGTCTGCAGGAGCACATGTACCCCCCACCTGAGGAGAAGTCCCCCAGGGACCACCTTCTTTTTGAGTCAGAGGGAAGGATTCCTTGATATAAATTATGGTGTGGGTGTGTTGGCTCAGGGATGGGAACAAAGCTTTGTCCTTCCACCCCCTTTTAATAGCATCGAATTACTTCCAGGCTTCTAGACAGCTTCACAACACGGTAGTTAAGGTAGTGGGAGAAGTACTTTTTCAGCTGGGCTCTCCCATCCCTACTTAAAAACAATTATTATTGAAGTTCAGTTGACACGCGTTATCGGAGTTTCACGTACGCCGTAGCAACTGGACTATTCTAGGCCCTACTCAAGGCTCACCACGAGTGGCTACTTCTTGATAACTGCGGGAGTCCTTACTTGAAGCAGTTTATCGGAGTGGAATGCTACACCTAAAAATGCAGACAGATGACCACAGCTTGAGCTTACGGAACTCCTATAGGCTATGAAAGATGCGCCCGTAACCAGCGGTGCAGCCTGCCAACACTCCGGGCTGTCTGTTAGCTAACTTGACTCCACACTCGTCCTGCGTACACTGGGAACACGCCGTGCTGCTCCATCTGGTGTCGGGTAACCAGAAGTTTAGAAAAGGCAGAGAGGGTAAGTCGACGGGGCAAGCCAACTGGAAGCCGTAAACGAGGACAGGCAGAAGACATGTGTCACCCCCCCATTAAGAGAAACACCAGAATTTGCAGGTATTTACTAGATACTGGCTTTATATAAACACTCTGCCTATTGTAAATGCAGTCATATGGGCAATTTTTGCCTAGTGGGAGTTTTATCCTATCACGGATGACCTAAATTCAACCACCACTCTTCCCAGCTGCCAGCAGCCCGTACCTGCACACCGCCGCGGACGGTTCCGTCTGCCACAGGCAAACAGAGCACTGCTGGGCGCCGTCAACAGCACAAGTTTACTCTCCCCTGGCTCTGAAGGACCACTAGTCCAAGATCAAGGTTCAAGCAGGGTCCAGTCTCTACTGAGGACTCTTTCCCTGGCTTGCAGGGAGCCACCTTCCTGCACGTCTTCTCCAGGTAGCGGCTGGGAGTGAGGGGTGAGGATTTGGGGGGTAATAGGTCCTCATTCTCCCCTCTTCCTAAAAGGCCACAGTACTTTCAAATTCGGGCCCCACCCATAGGACCTCACTTAACCTCTATTACCCCAATGACTGTATTTCTAAATACAGTCCCACTGGGGGTTAGGACTTCAGCCTATGAACTGGCAGGGGTGTGAGTCAGTTTACAGCATTTCACAACACACTGCACACTCCGCCAAGAGCTAATGGGATGGTGAGAACACGGGTGACGGAACATTTACCTCGAGGAGAACCTTACTGAAGCGGGCCCCCTGTGTGCTCTGGGAGGCATGCTGACAGTCTTCTGGAAG
Source organism: Mellivora capensis (assembly GCA_004024625.1). Classification (NCBI taxonomy): domain Eukaryota; kingdom Metazoa; phylum Chordata; class Mammalia; order Carnivora; family Mustelidae; genus Mellivora; species Mellivora capensis. Next base: position 49,630 of record PISX010014862.1, on the reverse strand, counting down.
AAGGAGAGGTCAGTGTGAGCTGTCTTCATTGGGCAGGGAAGGCTTTCTAGAGAAATGGGGGTTTCTGGTGTTACCTGGAGGGCGGAAAGACAGACTTAAGTGATAACAGAGAGGGTACTAAGACCAGCGGGAGCAGCGGCATGAGAGAGATCTGAGTTAGAAGAAAGAAAGATACACAGAGGGGCCCGTTGGGGAGAGTTTTCCTACTCTCCCTTCGCTTTTCTAAAGTGGTTTTTAAAGTGGTTTGCCTTTGTGCTCCTAGTGCAGGAAGCTCGTCGACGCCGGATGTGTGGAGGTGTGCATTTTTCTTTTGTTCCCTCTGCGCACTTCTGTCTACTGCTCCCTGGGGCTCGAAGGCATCTGCTTCATTTTCTCCCGTTATTCCCACCTCTCTCTAGGCTGCCTGACTTACTCACCTTCTATCCTTACTCATCTAACCCCATCTCCTTTGCCTCCCACCCACTCCAAGTAATTTGTTTAACAGCATCCTGGCCCCTGCCAAGACATACTCAGCTGCCTCAGCTTGATCTTCTACGAAGTGGGCCCAGGGGCACCTGAGTGACTCAGTGGGTTAAGCATCCGACTCTTAATTGGGCTCAGGTCATGATCTCAGGGTCGTGAGATCGAGCCCTGGGTCTGGCTCTGCATTCAGCGAGTCTGTGTGACATTCTCTCTCTCCCTCTCCTCTGCTCCGCTCCCCCCTCCCCAGTGCACATGTGCATGTGTGCTCCCTCCTTCTCTCTCAAATAAATAAATACATCCTTAAAAAAAATAAACTTTCAGGCACCTGGGTGGCTCAGTGGGTTAAGCCTCTGCCTTTAGCCTAGGTCTAATAGCCATGATCTTGGGGTCCTGGGATCGAGCCCTACATCGGGCTCTCTGCTCAGCGGGGAGCCTGTTTCCCCCTCTCTCTTTCTGCCTACTTGTGATCTCTGTCAAAGAAATAAATAAAATCTTTAAATAAGTAAATAAATAAATAAATTTTTAAAAAGTGGGCACAGGTGATTAAAAATCAACCAAACCCTACTGGCCTTTTCCCACTGTCACCTACATTTTAGGTGCCAGGAAGCACACACACATTCATTTGCTTTAGGAAATCTATGTCACACGCACAAAAAGATGAATATGAACCATGAGCTGAGGGACATGTTAATTTGCTAGACGGGGAGAAGGGCACACTCACAGTTTATACAAATATCAAATCTTCATGATGCATACTTTAAATAGCTTATGATTTTATTTGTCAATCATTCGTCAATAAAGCTGAAATTTTTAAAAAGAGAACACAGAAAAGAAACCTAAAGGAATTTCAATGCACGCATACGCGCTTGCATGAGTGCATGAGAATGCCTCTTTTCAGGGCATGTGGGCGGCTCGGTCAGTGAAGCATCTGATTCTTGATTTCAGCTCAGATGATGATCTCAGGGTCCTGAGATCGAGCCCCGAGTTGGGCTCCACGCTCAGTGTGAAGTCTGCTTGAGACTCTCTCTCTCCCTCTGCTGCTTCCTCACTTGAGCTTTTTTTCTCTCTCTGTCTCAAAAAAGAGAATGTGTCTTTCCTTAGGCGATTGGGACTCTCAGAAGCCACATCAAAGCAGTTGCTTCCAAAATACGATGAGCTCTGATGAGCCCAGAGTCTCTGTCAGGTCTCTCCGTTCCCATCCCCCAGACTTATTTACTTCTATTGAGAAAGATGACAGTGTGATTTGGTCCGGAGCTTTCGAGGTCTTGATTTGAGGGCCCTAGTGTATTAAAAAAGTACTGTTCTCTCCTCTGCAGCTTTATAGCACAGAATAGCTAGAAAATGGGAGAGTAAAAGCACCATTAGAGCGATCTCTTTGATTTAGGCCACAGCCTTCAGAAAGTTTTCTAATAAATTATGAATATGACCTCTGGGAAGACAGGACTAACCCATCAGCAAAAACTGTTTTTGTTGCTGTGCTTGGAAAGGAGATGGAAGATGTGTCATGTTGGGAAGCTGGGGTTGTCTGGCAAGGTCCGAGAAGGCCAAGTAAAGGGAGATAGTTGCAGGACACCTGGGGATTTCCTGGAGATCGCTCCTGCTGACATCACAATATCTCCTGAGAACATCCTGCCTGGATTCTGGCACCATCCCTTCCTTGCAGAGGGACCTCCAGCAAGCCCTAAGGCTCCAGAAACCTTAGTTTCCCTGATTGTAATATGGAGAAAATAACGGCATCTAAATTACATGGTAGTTGCAAGGATGAAATGACGTAATGTAGACAAACAGTTGGCAGAGTATCTGGTTCACTGTAAAGACTCAATGCTAATAATTACTATTTTGCTAGAATAACATCTTTTCCCCCCATTCCAATTTGAAGCTCATGGGCCTAAGACACACATAATAGAAATTCCAAAAAACCAACAGAAATTCCAAAAAAGTAATAGAAAAGCATGGAGGCATCCCAAGCTTAGAAAATATTATCTTTCTATTATCTCCAAATTGGACTCCATCCAATAAAGCATTAAGAGTATTCTTGGGACGCCTGGGTGGCTCAGTTGGTTAAGTGGCTGCCTTCGGCTCAGGTCATGATCCCAGCGTCCTGGGATCGAGTCCCACATCGGGCTCCGTGCTCAGCAGGAAGCCTGCTTCTCCCTCTGCTTCTGCCTGCCACCCTGTCTGCCTGTGCTCGCCCTCTCACTCTCTCTCTCTCCCTGACAAATAAATAAATAAAATCTTAAAAAAAAAAGAGTATTCTTAGGAGATTTATAAATGACCCAAAGAGAAATGTACACTAAGGTACCTTGCATACTAGTGTGACTTAAGCAAAACTTGCAAAACTTCCTCTTCTTTCTGAAGCCTTGGAAGACTGGAACTATTTCACCATTGACCCCTCACCAAACCGCAGTTCTCCGTGATATCCACTCTTGAAACTAATTCCAACTCATCCTTCATGAATGGTCTCTTTTCTCTCTCAGCCTAGCCCCTCATCTCTCTGTTGATTTCATTTCTCCAAGTCAGTGATACTGTACAACCTGATATTCTTGGGTCAATTTACTGTTGTAAAAACATATTCAAGATTTAAACCTCGAATGGGCCTTCAACTACGCCTGGAATTCTTTCCATCATTTCCCCGATATACTGCATCTCCGACTTTCCACAGTGACTACTGGAAACATTTCCAATCTCACGTCCTATTCCTCAGATCAAAGCTTTCCAAAGGATGCCTTGTGAAAATAACAAACCCACTGACCTACACAATAATCCCTATACTCTCTCGTGTTAGATTAAAGGAGTCATTCCAACTATCGTTTAACTATCGATAACTATCGTTATCGTTCTTGTTCTCTCTCCTTGGGACCATGATATGGTTATTTATTTTCTTCTTCCATTTAGTCAACCAGCCCCTTTCAAGTGGACCCTTCCTGTCAACATTTTTTTTAAATTTTTAAAGATTTCATTTATTCATTGTCCAGAGAGAGAGAGAGAGTGCACACAAGCAGGGGGAGTGGCAGGCTCCCTGCTGAGTGAGGAGCCCAATGTGGGGCTCCATCCTAGCACCCTGGGATCATGACCTGAGCCAAAGGCAGATGCTTAGTGAACTGAGCCACCCAGGCATCCCCCGTCAACATTTAAATATGTGCAAACTTGGGGCTCCTGGGTTGCTCAGTCTGTTAAGCATCTGACTCTCGATTTTGGCCCAGGTCATGATCTCAGGATCCTGAGATCGAGCCCCACATCAGGCTACATGCTAGGTGTGGAGCCTGCTTAAGATTCCCTCTCCTTTTCCTTCTGCCCCTCCTTCACCCACTACTTGCACATGTTCTTTCTCTCTAAAAAAAAATTTTAAATGAATGAATGAATGAATGAATGAATGAATGCAAACTTTAGATGTCTTCCAGTAACCCTTTCCAATTCTCGCATGCTACTCCAGCACCCAGTACGTTTTCATAATCTCTGAACTTTCAGTCTTCCTTTCTCTCCCTTCCTGCTCCACCTCCTTGACTCTGGAATCCTGGCCATCACATGTCCCTATTGCCAACTCACTCACTGCCAGCATTAGATGGTGTCAATCACTTGCTTCTGAAACCTCCCCTCCCTTGATGCCCATGATCTCTCTGCCCTAGTTTTTTCTCTTATCCCCCTATTATCTCTTCACACTCTTTTCTAGGCTGATGCTGCTTTTTCTTCCAGGATCAGTTCTAATATTTCCTATCTTCTCACTTTATACATGTCACTACGCAACTTAACCCACCCTCCACAGCTTAGTATACCTACATGCTGACCTGACATGGGGACTTCAAGGCTTCAAAGACATCAAACCCACCCTATCCAAGGTCCATTTCCTCTCACTATAGCATTTTCTGTCTCACTGAAAGATATATCTGTGGAAATAAAAAAAGATCACCCAAATGAGAGCAAGTAAAGAAGACAATTCACTCTTGAACAATGCAGGGGTAAGGGGCACTGAGCCCCTGTGCAGTTGAAAATCTGTGTATGACATTTGACTCCTGCCCAAACTTAACTACTAACAGCCTACCACTGACCAGAAGCCTTACCTATAACAAAAATGGTTGGTTAACACATATTTTGTATACTCTATATACTGTGGTCTTATAATAAACTAAGCTAGAAGAAAGACAATGTTAAGAAAATCATAAAAAAGAAAAAATACATTTACAGGGCTGTAGGGTACGTATTGAAAAAAATTCCACGTATAAGTGGATCCATACGGTTGAAATCAATGTTGCTCAAGGGCCAACTGTATTTATTAGAAGTAAGGGAGTCAGCCGCCTTTATTGGTATTTGGCAGAGGCTCAAGGCAGGCAGAAGAGTGTGAATGTTTCCTAGTGGAGAAGAAAAACAAAGGCTTCAGGTAACCCCTGATGAGGCCGTTGGCGTAGGGGAATGTAGGCGAGTAACCAGACGTGGGCATCCCATGTGATTGGTTAGGGCACGCATTTAGATTTCTCCAGTTGGTGCTATACTGGAAGTGGAGGCAAAAATTGGGAAAGATGTTGGTTGTTAATCAAGCATGGGCCAGTTTGAGGCCAATTGTTATGGGGGTTATTGTTTGTTTCCTAAACAGGCTGCTAGAGATAGTAGTCTGATTTCCTGGACTGGTACTCTATAAATAGGAGGTTAGCTTCCTGGGCTGGTTGCTGCAGGATCAGAATTCTGCTGGGTCAGAATTCTATTTTATATATCGTCTTCCCATTGCCCATTTGTATTTATAGTCTCTCAACTCCATCCGTCCAGCTGTGTACACTAGAAGCTAAGGACGCAAGCTATCATTGACGACAAGAATGTGAGTTCTAGAATCACACCGTTTATTTCCTAGGTCCAGCACACATGAGCTATGCACACTGGATAAGCTACTTCAGTTTTATTTTAATTTTCTTTTACGTACCTCCAAAACTAGGGGGAACGAGAGACTTATCTGAGTCTGACACGGTTATTGCCTACCCAACAGCCACTACCCACACTTTGCTAAAAGTGTTCACAGCATTATCTTATCTAGTAGCTATGTGCTTGGTCCAAGGATAATCAAGAATGGCACATTATAAGTAACAGAGCCTAAAATGAGAATTTGATTGAAGGAAGAAAAGAGATGGGGGTACTGAGAACTCTATTCTTAGATTCGAAGTTAATAAGCTTTCAATGTCAAAATGTTTGGATTGGTTATTGCCTTATTACTTTAGAATGAAGACAATTTTACTAACAAGGCTGATACTAAAATAAAGAGAATTCAGCCTGTTCTTTTGTGTTAGCTGCAGCCTTGCAGAATTCAGTATAGTCTTTTAAGAGTCAAACTTGCAAAGAGAAGCTCTTTCCACCAATAGCTGGAAATTTAAATCAATTAAGACTTCTATAATTGGAAGCCTTGTAGGGTTAGAATACATTAATTCTCACCTTCAATTAGTGTAAACCCATAGAGAGAGGTAGGAAATACACTATTGAGAAAACTATGCTCCACCACCACCCCCAACCCTGTTGCATCTTCCAAGCATCTCCTCTTAGTTATTCTCTGCTTGGAGAATATAGGTAGGAGAAAAGTGATAGGAAAGACAAGCTTAAAAGAGATGCTTTCCCATACTACTCAAGAGACTGTCTTATATTTTAACTGGAGCCATTAAAATAAAAGCTACTGGGAGCAGCCAAGGACATAGATAAGTGGCCAGAAGACAGGTGTTCACAAGGATTATGCACAAGGAGATTGTTGGCCCTGAGCTTACAGTATGGAGCAGATGCTCCACAGCGGATGGCTCAAACTGTGTGGCTCAAAGGGACCTGCTACCCAATTCGTTTTCAGGTATCGTTCTGAAATACAACAGATAAGGAAGATCTAGGGCAGAACCAGGGATACCAGACTGACTGAATGACCTCTACCAGAGTGGAGAGTCCTTAACTTTCCTGTATAGGGAGATCTGATATATGTCATTTTTCACCGTGTGTGTCACTTCTCCCCTTTCTCTTCTTCTGAAAAGTAGTTTTAAACTATAGTGATCTATTTACTTCTTCGACACAGTGATCTGGTGCAAATGGGGTTGAACAGCTTGTCTTCTATACTTTGAGGACCTGAACAGGAGTCATCATTTCCAGACCGGATGCGGGGGAATACCTTCTCACCAGGGACCCCAGCAGAATAAATAACTGGTGAGGATTTAAAATCTTTGTAGGAGAGGAGGCCAGTGTGCTTTATGTAGATATGCCATTTCTTCGATGAGTGTGTGGGGTGATGGATGTTAATGGGCCTTGGGCAGTAAAAGAGGTGGACTCTGGCGGATGCTGTTGGCAGCTAATTCAACAGTCATTCTCATTCTGTCACCCCTCCCTTACTGCTTCTTCCCCGATAAAATATAATGTCCATGTATCAATTGAACACATGCTTAGTGGAACTTGGGTGTCATTTCAGCCCCATGGTAAATCTTGATTAGCCTGAGCTAATCTTGGTAATTCCATTTCCTTACCAGCAATTGTTTTAGGAATGAGTATGTGATATAATTCTGGCTAATGAAAGAGAATAATAAACATGCTGAGAGGTTTCTAGAAATATTTTTCTTGCCTTTAGAAAAACCAACAGAAGGGAACTTACTCAACTTGATAAATATTTATAAAAAATCTACAATTAACATCATACTTACTAGTGAGAAATTCAAACATTTCCCACTAAGATCAGCAAAAATGTCCCTTCTCATCACTCCTTTTCAACGTCATATTTAAAGTTCTAACTAATGCAATTTAAAAAAGGAAATAAGAGATATATAAATTGGAGAGGAAAGCATAAAATTTACCTTTTTAGATAACATGATCATAAGTGATTATAGCAAGGCTATAGGATCTAAGATTAATATACAAAAGTGAATTACTGTCCTAGATACTAGCAATGAAAGAGTGAAATTAAAATTTTTAGAGACCATTTATTTTAGCATCCAAAAAAAAAGGAAATGCCTAGGTACAAATCAAAGAGAATATGTATAAGACCTCCATCAAGAAAGTTTATAAAACTCTGACAAAAGAAATCAAAGACAAACTAAATACTCATTTTGCCCCTTTTCTCATCCCCCTTTCCCTTTGGCAACCATCAGTTTGTTCTCTATATTTACAGGTCTCCATTCTGTTTATTCATTTGTTTGGTTTTCTTTAGGTTCCACATATAAGCGAAACCACATAGTGTTTGTCTTTCTTGGTCTGAATTATTTCACTTAGCTTAATACTCTCTAGGTCCATCCATGTTGTTGCAAGTGGTAAGACTTCATCCTTTTTTATGGCCACAAATTCTCCAGTGTGTGTGTGTGTGTGTGTGTGTGAATGTGTACATGTATACACACATCTTCCTTATCCATCTATCTATAGATGGACACTCAGGTTTCTTTTATATATTGGCTACTGTAAAATGCTGCAAGAAACAGGGGTGCACTTATCTTTTTGAATTAGTGGGAGAAGGGGACTGAGAGATATTAGTTTCCAATTATAGAATAAAGAAATCACAGGAATAAAAGGCACAGCATAGAGAATTCAGTCAAATATTGTAACAGAGCTGTGTGGTGACAGATGGTAGCTATACTTGTGGTGAGCACAGCATTTTGTATGGACTTGTCAAATCACTATGTTGTACACCTGAAACTAACAGACCACTGTGGCTCAACTGTACTCACATTAAAAAAAAAAAAAGGATTTAGGGGAAAAAAAAGACAAACTAATAAGTAGAGAGATACTCATGGAGACAAAGATATAATAGTGTCAAAAGTCAGTTTGCCCTAACTTGATTTATACATTCAATGTAATCCCAATAAAAATCCCCACAAGTTATTTTGTGGATGTTGACAACCTGGTACTACAGTTTACATGGAGAAGCAAAACTCCCAGAACAGCCAACACAAGACTGAGGGAGAAGGACAAAGCAGAAAGATGGACACCGTTGGACTCCGAGACTAACTATAAAGACACAGTGATTAAGACAGTGCAGTGTTAGTGAAAGAACAGACACATCATTCAACAGAACAGAACAGAGAACCCAGAACAGACCACATGAATATAGTCAAGTGATCTCTGACAAAGGAACAAATATTATACAATGGGGAAATATGGCCTCTTCAACAAATGATACTAGAACAACTGTAAATAAATCTAGACACGGACTCCACAAGATTCACAAAATTTAAAACGGATCAAAGATCTAAATGTAAAATGCAAAACTATGGAAGAGACCACAGGAGAAAACTCGGATGACCCTGGGTTTGGTGACGGCTTTGTAGACACGATACCAGAAGCAAGATCCATGAAAGGAATAATTGACAAAGTGGACCTAATTAAGTGACAAAACTTCTGCTCCGAGAAAGAACATGTCAAGAGAATGAGAAGACAAGTCACAGACTGGGAGAAAATATTTGCAAAAGACACATCTGATAAAGCACTGTTATCCAAGACCTCTGGGGAAGGTGGCTGAGTCAGAGGACTGTAGCGATCTCGACCCATGGATCCAACTAGGTAACACACATCAGTTTAAGTGACCCAGAGAAGGACCAAAGACTGGCAGAACGGACTCCCCACCCCGAAACGTAGAGAAGAGGCCACACTGAAGAGAGCAGGAAGGGTGGAGATGCAGTGGGGAGTGAAACCGTATGGCCCTGGCCACCAGAGGAAGGGGCCTGTGGGGCTGGAGAGGGGGAGAAACAGACTGTCACACCAGGGAGTCCACACAGGGAAGGTGGCTTCCTGTAACATCTGGCTTGGAAAACCAGAGGGGCCAAATTTCATAAGTTCTTACAACCAGTAGGACTTAACACCTGGAACTTCAAAAATCATCAGGTTGCTCTGGGAGAGCGGGAGTGCGATAGGAAACTGAGCCCCCGCCCTTAAAGAGACAGCACAACACAGGCCACTGAGCTACAGCACAGAAGCCCAGTTTGGAAAATGCCTGGGGTGTAGAGGAAAGAGACTCATTTATTTGTTTTTATTTATTTATACACTTTTTTGAGAGAGAGCAAGAGTACCTGCACGAGCAGGGGTGGGGGAGGAGGGGTGGGAGGAGAGGGAGAGAGAGAAAAGCAGTGGGCTCCATGCCCAGCACACAGCCAGATGCTGGGCTCCATCTCATGACCTTGAGGTCATGACCTGAGCCCAAATCAAGAGTCAGAGGCTTAACGGACTGAGCCAGGCAGGCACCCCCAAGAAGGAAATTTATTTACTAATCTCAGAGTGGGTACTGGAGGGACAGGGATCTTTGTGAGACTTCCCCAGGAACACAGGAGCCTGCAGATGCCATCTCTTTCCCCAGCTCCCCAATCTAGACTGGTCAGACCCCTGCAGGAATCAGTGCAGCCCAACACTCTCCACCGAGATCTCGAGATCTTGCTAATGGTGTACCCCACTCCTGTGCACCTAATGGACCCACCCCCTTCCACTCGCCTTACCTGGCAGGCATCTTCCCAGGTTGCTGCAGGTCCCTTCCCACAGAGGACCAGCACAGACCTTGTTGGCATCACGTGCCCCACCCCCTTGTTTTCCTGTGGATCTGACCCCTCCAATACGCCATGGCCAGAGCCCATCCAAAGCTGTGCCCCAAGTCTGGCAGTGTGCCAGCAGCCTGGAGAGGGGCCAGCCCCACTCCAAGAGGTCTCCTGTCCTGGGGTGAGGGGAGGATAACTGCACACACCAGTGCCCCTGGGGTGCTGCCCGCTGATGAAAGCTTCTCAGGGAAAAGCGCAGGGAAAGTGCCCTATGGTCCAGCGCTATGGGATCTCTGGCAAATGCCTTGACTGACTCACCTGGATTGATCATCCAGACAGAAAATCAACACGGCAACAGTGGCTCTGACCAGATGGATCTAACAGACATATTCAGAACATTCCATCCTAAAATAGCCGAATACATGTTCTTTTCAAGAACACATGGAACATTCTCCAGTAGAGATCACATGTGAGGCCACAGAACAAGTCTCAACAAATGCAAAAAGATCAAAGATGTACTATGCATCTTTTCTGACCACAATGCTGTGAAACTAGAAATCAATCACGAGAGAAAAGCTGGAAAGAACACAAAGGTGTGGGGGTTAAGTAACATGCTACTAAACAATAAAGGGGCCAACCAAGAAATCAAAGAGGAAATAAGGAAAGACACAGACACAAATGAAAATGAAAACACGATGGTCCAATCTTTGGCACACAGCAAAAGCTGTTCTAAGACAACAGAAATCTGTAGCAATATAGGCCTACATCAAGAAACAAGAAAAATCTCAAACCACCTAACCTTATATCTAAAGGAGTTAGAAAAAGAAGAACAAACAAAACCCTACACCAGTAGAGGGAAGGAGATAATAAGGACTAGAGCACAAATTAAAAACAAAACAAAACAAAATGAGACCAATGAAACCAGGAGCAGTTTCTTTGAAAAGATCCACAAAATTGACAAACCTCTAGTCAGACTCATTTTAGGACTCTAAAAAACAAAACCATAAATGGAAGAGGAGAAATAACACCACAGAAATACAAGGGACTATAAGAGAGCATTATGGGAAATTATATGTGAAAAAACTGGACAACCTAGAAGAAATGGATAAATTCCTAGAAACATATAACCTCCCAAAACTGAATCGGGGAGAAATAGAAAATTTGAACAGACCCATTACCAGCAAAGAAATTGAATCAGTAACCAAAAAACTCCCAGTAAACAAAAGTCTGGGATCAGATGGCTTCACAGGTGAATTCCACCAAACTTTTAAAGTATTCTATTCTTCTCAAACTATACCAAAAAGTAGAAGAGGAAGGAGAGCTTCCAAATTCATTCTACAAAGCCAGAATTACCTTGGTATCAAATACAGATAATGATACTGCAAAAAAAAAAAGGGTGGGGGGTGAGAGAGAATTACAGGCCAGTATCTCTGTTGAACATAGATACAAAAACCCTCAACAAAATAATACAAAATGACAGCAAACCAAACCTAGCAATGCATTAAAAAAAAAAAATTCCCCACAATTGACTGAGATTTATTCCTGGGATGCAAGTGTAGTTCAATATTTGCAAATCAATGGACTATGTCACATCAGTAAGAAAAAGGATTAAAACCCATATGATCACTTCAACAGATACAGAAAAGGTATTTAAATAAGAAAACAACCCAATTAAAAATTAGGCCAAAGACCTTAACAGACACCTCACCAAAGATGATACACAGATTGTGAACAGGCATATGAAAAGATGCTCCACATCGCATGTCATCAAGGAAATTAAATTAAATTAAATTAAAAAATTAAAAAAAATTTTTTATTTAATTAAAATTAATTTAATTTAATTTAATTAAAATTTAAAAAAAAACAAATTAAAACAATAATGAAATAACACAACACACCTCTAAGAATGGTGGAAAACCACAACAGGGATAACTGCCAATACTGGTGAGGATATGGAACAACGGGAAAGTCCATTCACTACTTGGAAGACAGTGTGGCAGGATCTTACAAAACTAAATACACTCTTGCCGTAACATCCAGCAGTCACGATCCTTGGCGTTTACCCAAAGGGGCTAAAAACATAAGTCCATGCACAAACTTGCACACAAATGTTTACAGCAACTTCCTTCACAATTGTCAAAACTTGGACGCAACGAAAATGTCCTTTAGTAGGTGAATAAATGGTGGAACAACCACATAATGGAGTGTTACTCAGTGATAAAAAGAAACGAGTTATCAAGTCGTGAATAGACATAAAGCGATCTTAAATGCATATTACTAAGTGAAAGAAGCCAATCTAAAAAGCCTAGAAGTTGTATGATTCTGACTATATGACATTCTCGAAAGGTCAAGACTATGGAGACAATGAAATATCAGTGGGTGTCAGGAACTGGGGGTGCAAGAAGGAGTAGATGGAGCACAGAGGAGGACTTTTAGGGCAGGGAGACTATTCTGTAGGACATGAGAAAGGTAGAAAATAATTACTGTATATTTTTCCAAACTCCCAGAATGCACAACACCATAAGTGAGCTAGAATATGAACTACAGACTTTGAGTAGTCATGGTGTGTCCATCAACTGCAAAAAATGCACCTCTCCTGTATGAGATGCTGATGGTGGGGGAGGGCACCTCTCCTGTACGAGATGCTGATGGTGGGGGAGGCTGTGCACGTGTGGCGGGAGGAGGTGTAAGGGACATCTCTGCACCTTTCTCTCAGTTTTGCTGCAAACCTAAAACTACTCGTGAAGAAAATAAGGTCTATTCTCATATCGTTTCACTTACTTGTGGAACATTAGGAATAGCATAGAGGACATTAGGAGAAGGAAAGGAAAAGTGAAGGGGTGGGAGTCAGAGGGGAAGACAAACCATGAAAGACTGTGGACTCTGAGAAACAAATAGGGTTTCAGATGGGAAGGGATGGCGGATGGGTTAGCCCGGTGATGGGTATCAAGGAGGGCACGTATTGCATGGAGCACTGGGTGTTATACCTAAACAATGAATCATGGAACACTACATCAAAAACTAATGATGCACTATATGGTGACTAACATAGCATAATAAAAAAAAATTTTTTTAAGATTTTATTTATTTGTCAGAGAGGGAGAGAGTGAGGGAGCACAGGCAGACGACAGAGTGGCAGGCAGAGGCAGAGGGAGAAGCAGGCTCCCCGCCGAGCAAGGAGCCCGATGTGGGACTCGATCCCAGGACACTGGGATCATGACCTGAGCCCAAGGCAGCTGCTTAACCAACTGAGCCACCCAGGCGTCCCAATAAAATTTTTTTTAAAATAAGTTCCTTTAAAAAAAGAAAAGTATAGTTGAGCAAATAGAAAGATATCCAACATCCTTGGAAAGAAAGACTTGGCATCAAACAGAGGTCAGTTCTCCCAAGTTTGTTCACATATGTGACACAATTCTAATGAAAGCACCAGCCAGTCTTTTTCTGGAGTCAGTTAAATCAGCCACAGAGTTTATTTGGAAGAATTAGCAAGCAAAATTTTCCAGGAAAACTTAAAAATGCAATGTTAGGGAGGGGGCGGGGATGGCTAATGGATATTCAGTATTACATAAGCTTCTATAATTAAAATAGTATACAGTGATGTGACGAGGAGAGAGACAAACCCATAGAATAGGGAAGACATGTAGGAACAGAGGTACAGCATATTACCGGGGAGGGAAATTTGGTGCTCCAACTGTTATGTGTTTACCCTTTAACAAAGCAGTCCTTCTGGGAATCAATTCTGAAGATACATTGGAAAAAACATGAAATGACATATGAGCAGCTTACTTGATATAACACTCCTTATAAGCGCAGAAGGCTAGAATATACCCAAATGTCTATCAATAAAAGACTAGTTGAATAAATGATGGTACAGCCACAAATGGAATGCTATGCAGCTGTAAAAAGAAGTGAGGAATGAGTGATGTTCATATATGAGTGATCTTCAGGATATATTATTAAGTGATAAAAATATATGGGCAGAACAATGTGTATTACATGCTACCTTTATTTAAAAAAAAAAAAAGGATATGCAGGGCACCTGGGTGGCTCAGTGGGTTAAAGCCTCTGCCTTCGGCTCAGGTCATGATCCCAGGGTCCTGGGATTGAGCCCCGAATCGGGCTCTCTGCTCAGCAGGGAGCCTGCTTCCTCCTCTCTCTCTGCCTGCCTCTCTGCCTACTTGTGATTTCTGTCTGTCAAATAAATAAAATCTTAAAAAAAAAAGGATATGCATCTACATATTTGCTTCTGTTTCCATAAAGACACAATGTAAGGATAATACCCCCAAACTTAAATGGATGCTTACTAAAGAAGGGAGGTAACAGAAGGAGACAGAGGTGGCAAGTTTTTCTTCTAGATTTAGCTAGATGAGTAGTGATGACTGGAGCTGATGCAGCCAGTTTGCAACCATGAAGGGACCTATATAAAGAATCGTCACAGTATTCACTGATGACAGAGCGGACACAGAATGACTCTGGGTCCCACACAAGGTTAGGGCTGATGAATTCATTCAACATCAAAACTACCCTACCAGGAACCTGGATGGCTCAGTTGGTTAAGCAACTGCCTTCAGCTCAGGTCATGATCCCGGAGTCCCAGGATCGAGTCCCACATCGGGCTCCCAGCTCCAAGGGGAGTCTGCTTCTCCCTCGGACCTTCTCCCCTCTCATGTTCTCCTTCACTGTCTCTCTCTCAAATAAATAAATAAAATCTTTTAAAAAAAAAAAAGGTTAAAAGTATCCTATCTGCTGGATATTATTCTGCAACATTGTGACATGACTTTTCTGGGACCGGAAGCCAAAGTGTACTGATAATGCTATTGTCTAGATGTTGTGAAAAATAAGGAAACTCACGAAGAAAGTTGTTGATCACCACATCTCACATGGTAAACATTTAAATAATAGCTAAAATAAATATCTACCTCCCTATTTTCCAAACTCTCACCAAATTCTTCCTATTATCATCATCTCCCCAGCATCAGTGACATCTTTTCTCTCCATGCTTGCTGTTATCAGTTACTTAACATCTCTTCTGCACTACTGAGGAGCCCCTTCAATACCCATCATACTGTGAACCTGTCTATCTGCTCTTACCCAACTAAAAACTCAGTGGCTTCACTCCTGGGATCAAGATCAAAATCCTCAGCATGGCCTACAACAATCCTCTACCACCCAACCTCTACTTATCCCTTCAGTCACATTGTTATCTATTACTCTTTCCCTTGCTCTCTGTATTCCAATCACGCTTGACTTATTTCAGTTCCTGGAGTGAACTTTGCTCCTTCCCACCACAGGGCCTTTGCATGTGCTGTCCCCACCATTTGCAAAGCAACCACTGCCTCTCTTTTGCTGAATTTCCTCCTATTCACTGTTCAAGCTAAAGTATAACTTCAGGGAAGCCTTTCTAAAATCCCCTGCCCAAATCTAGTTCTTTTGTTACATGCTTTCATAGGAAGTTTCTTTCCTTTTACATTTACTAGATAATGATAATGTGATCTCAACAAGAGAGAGATTTCTTGTCTATCCTCACACAAACACATGGCAGACTATTCCTTCTTCTCCAGTTCACATTCAAAAGGAAGGAGGCTGTCAATTTAGCACTGTTTCTTCAGAGATTTCCTCACTACTCAGGAAAAAAAACATTTTAGTCCCTAGAGAAAGCATAGCAAGAGTAGTGCAGGGAATGTGGGCTTTAGAATTAGACCGTCATTTTGAACTCTGCTCCTGCTCCTGATGATCTCTATGACCCAGTGGAGTTATCCAGAGCCTCGGCATTCTTCCCTATACAATGTAGATAATGCACATTGTAAGGATTTGACATTATGTGCGTATCAGGCTGAGTACCTAGTACCTAGATGCTATTATGGGAATTCCTTCTCTCTTCATTATTACATCTTTCCTTTATTTAAAGTCTGTTTCCAGCCCAGTCCTCAGAAATTTTCCCCCAAATCCTTCCACCGATGGTTCAATCTCTTACTTGCTTCTGGACGCATGAGTCCCCCTCAAGGATTTCTGTAACTGCTCTCTCAAGGCGCAATAATGCTCTGTAGCCCTTAGGTGCTTAATAAATACCAGTTATATGTTGTTTGCTTCTTTCAAATACACCTTATCTTGTGCTCAAAATGCCCTTGATTTGGAAAAATTCTTTTTTGGAACCAGGGAAAAACTTTGGAAAGTGGCCTTTTAAAAACCGTTCTCTTAGGACCTGATACTTCCTCTGTCACTGGCACTGGTACCCACGTGGACACCTGACATCTTACAAAGAGATGAGAGCGATGTTTACAGTAAGTAGAAAGGAGACCTGATGCAGTGTGAAAACAGAAACTTCCTTCGCTGTTTTTCTGATTTTCTACCCCCAGAATTAACTTTCTCTTAAAAACTTACCAATTAAAACTCCTGCACATATCCCATGTAATCTGCTCCAGCAGGCATAAGAGCATTAATACAACTTCTGGGTTTGATGGGTCTTTTTTCTTGCTTGATCCTTGTTAGAAGCTGTGGCTCAGACCCCTGGTCTTGGACCTGGACTCCCAAGCAACAAGTGCAGGTAAGTCATGTGTCCTCATTTCTAAAGGAGAGCATGCTGCCTTGAGAGGCGGGATCGCACACGGACAGGGATTTTGTTCATGGCCTATCTCAGCTTCTAGAGAGGGGTGGCATTTCATGCCTGCTGGAAAAGGCAAGAAAGATTCCCTGAGGCCTCCAGGAAGCAGCAGCCCTGCTGACACCTTGATTTTATCCACTTATGGCTCCTTTTAAACTTCCAACATCCAGAATTGTAAGAGAATGGACTGCATTGTTTCAAGCTGCTAAATCTGTCGAATTTTGTCGCAGCAACAATAGAAAGTCATGTCATCCCCCGTCTCATTTACCCCACAGATTATGGGGTCATGCAGAGCTCCCTGCACCGCCATCCCAGGTTCCAGCTTTCTGCTGTTGGGTTATCACAAACTAAATACACTTTAAGATGCAGGTGTTAATAATACCCAGCAGATGGCATGGAGTGCCGTAGCAACAGATGGGGGGAAAGAGAAAAAGTAAAAGGAAATGAGATCACAAAGGAGGTCTAATTATGGCATTATTATCTAAAGGAGTTAGGGCCAGCTGTACTGTGAAAGCAGCTGTTGGGGCCAATACCAGACATTCCTTAGATGGGGAATGTCAAGGGTACCCCAGATACCCAGTGCTAACTAATTTAAAGAGACTTCTGCTGGAGGATGTCTGGGAAAGAATTTTTTCTTAAAGAGAGATGGGTGAAGGAAGGATCTTTCCTTACTTCTGTTCCTGTTTGGTGTGCTTGATGTGAAGACATGTCACATGGAACTACTGCAGCCATTTTGGGACCATGAGGAAAAGACCAAGAGAATTCTGGAGAGGGCAATCCAGTGTTCTTATAGCATCGAGCCCCTGAGTCAGCTACGGGGAATGCACATTTCTAAATTTCATTTTAGATAGGCAATGGAATATCTATATTAATTTTTAGTCAGAAATTTATTCTATCACTTGTGGTCAAAAGCATTTTAAGTAAAATACTACATTAAAAAATAAAGCTTGGGGACATCTGGATGGCTCAGCTGATTAAGCCTCCAATTCTTGGTTTGAGTTCGGGTCATGATCTCAGAGTCCTAGAACAGAGCCCTGCGTGGGGCTCCACGTTCAGCAGAGAGTCTGTTTCTCTTCCTCTCCCTCCCTCAATCTCTCTCCCTCCCTGCACTCATGTCTCTAAAATAAATAATCTTTAGAAAAATAAAAAAATAAAAAATAAATAAAGTTTGGCTTCTAAATCCATCTAAAATACTTATTAGTCATCTCAGCTCAGAAGTCAAGTGTTTTCTGAGAACTGACTTCGCACTGCTATATTGGGGGCAGAAAAATGGCTCAAATATGATCCTTATACACGCAAAACTTATAATCTATTAGGGGAATAGAAACATTCTATTTGCAGAAATTCTATCCACAGAATACATAAACCTTTTAAAAAGGGGGAGGGTAACTCAAAGAGCCAAGAGTTTAAAAAGAGAATGAGCCACTGAAACAGGTATATTGAATACCGAGGTGTACCACAGGCAGGAAGGAGGGAGAGGATTTAAACCAACAATAAAGCTGACAAAAAAAAAAATCAGTCTGCTTTTTATCACACACCAGCAATTCTAAATAATTTCAATGATCAAATATTCTTCCTGGAAAAAGTACTTTTTGAATCCAAGTTCTAGATAATTCTTTGGTCATAATTGGGTTTTAGTAATATATATGTTTGCTTGAAATTATTATCTTTTTATTATTTATACTTCAATAAACATATAGACTTGATTATACATTCAGCCCGAGAACAAGTCCATTATGATTCAGAACAATTTGCTTTGAGATAGCTTCCCCTAGAAAGATCTAAGTCAAATCAGATAATTTCCACCTGAGGATAGAAACCTAGAAACCTAGGGTGACTGGCCTTTGGAAGTTAAATCTGCCTCTTTCTTTAGTATTTATGATTTCCAAAAAATGTCGACAGACAGAATACAGCCAGGTGTGCAAAAACAGATGTTTAATCTAGTAGACTCTCTTCAGATCTCTGGTGTTAGGAAAAGAAAAAAAAAAAAAGAAAGAAAAAAAGACTAACACCTCAGAAGACCACAGCCCACATTTACCCTTCAAGGAGAATCATTTAGCCAATGGTGGATCAGTATCTTCTAATAGTCTCCTGGGTGATGGAAGTGTTCGTATCTCTGCTGTATCTTTCCAGTATGGTAGCCTCTAGCCACAGTGGCTCTTGGGCATTGGAATTATAACGAGTATGACAGAGAAACTAGATTTTTTATTTACTTTAATTTATATTTAAATTTAATTTATTGAAGAGTACAGAAACATTATAGATCTTGTTAATCTTTTTCACAGATGAATAAATGGATAAAAAAGATGTGGTAATATAGGTATCCAATAGAGTATTAGTCTAAATTGATTAATATGTATCTAAAAAGATACATATGTATGTATGTATATACACACAATGGAATATTATTCAGCTATGAAAAACGAAATCCTGCCATTTGCAGCAATATGGATGGAGCTAGGGAGTGTTATGCTAAGTGAAATAAGTCAGAGAAAGACAAATACTGTACGATCTCACTTGTATGTGGACTCTAAAACACAGACCAAAATCAAACTCACAGATACACAGAAAGATTGGCGGCTGCCAGGAAGTGCAGGGATGTAGGAGTGGGGCACTGGGGGAAGGAGTGAAATCAGTGAAGGTAGAAAAAATTTTACAAAAAAATTACAAAAAAAAATTACAAAATTTATAAAAAATTACAATATACAAAAAAAATTACAAATTACAAAAAAATTACCAAAAAAATGTAAAATGCAAGGGTTTGCAATCTTTGTTGATGCAAGCCTAGCAAAAATTCCCCGTTTCCTTATCAACAAAACTAAAAATACTATTTTAGCTTCCATGAAAGCAGTTTCTGAAAGATGTTACTTAAAATAATGGTGGGAACACATGTGGACACTTGCCTTTTATTTTTAAATACTCTGCTTATTTCTTCTTTCTTCCTATGCCTTTTTTTCATACTTTTTCAAACTGAGTGGTAGTCAGCTCAAACATCACCATCTCTGTAACCAAACCCCCGCCCCAGTCAGTGAGAGACAGAAACCCAATTCAAGAAGCTTAAGAAAAAAGCGGAACTGTATTATATGTCCATTAAACTCAAGTGAAATCACGTGTGCTCAGCAGAAACACAGTAACGATGATAGTATAAGAACAGCCACAAACAAGAACATACGTTTTGCTTAAATACAAAAAAAGCCCCTAAAACTTAAGTCAAATATCTGAACTCATGCTTAACTGAAGAAAGTATGATCTGTTCTATCCCTTTATCAAGTCATTGAAGATAATTTTGACTTCATGTAATTTTTGCGTCTCCTGCTGAACTTTGAGCACAGGCTCTGCTCACGATATGACTTTGAGCTAACCTACTGACATAGACAGGAATTGAAATATACTCAACTTTTGGGAAATTTCTGCTTCATTCTTCCATTTCTTGTGCTCTTTTCTTTCTGAGGTCTCTAAAATCTGTTACATCCCCCAATATTTATAAATATTATTTCTGATGGGATTACTAGTTTATTGCCATAGAGATGATGTCCCAATCACTAATTGTGGTGTTTTTTGAAACTTGAAAGCCAGAGGCAAGTATATATGGCACATTAACTGTCACTAATAAGTCAAAATATATGTTCACATATATTTGGTTCTATGTGGGTAAAAACACACACATCAATTACTATGTTTGTGAGCAATGAAAACTTTTTAGGAATGGAGCCTGTGGAAAAAAGATCAAAGAGGTTCTCACTGCCATTATTAGCATTCTGAAGATATAATCATGCATACACAGTATGTTATTAATCTAGTAATCTATCAGCTGGAACTTTCCATTAAGTAATCTCTACACACCAATAAAACAACAAAGATTAATTATCTGTTGGATTGTGAAAAATCTTTGAAGTGCTAAAAAATTCTTAATACCATATTAAAATATTCATGTACTTTAAATTATACCATAATTTTCTTTTATGAATAAGTAATGCTATGCATATTATATAAATAACCAATCAAAAAATACTCCAACTATAAGCATTGGTTCCCAAATGCCAGACCAGGGATTAGTACATTCACTGACAAGTTTGTTTTCATTCCACGGAGAAGTTAGAAAAATAAGGACATAAATGATTGTCTTTTATTCCATAATGACATTTTTCTAGATTTTTGGTATTAAAATATCTGTTTTTAAAGTAGGCGAGCTTACACTAGCTGCTGAGATTCTTTCAACTCTAGACGTAGAGAATCAGAATGTCTTGGAGGACATAGAAATTAACATCTTTAGCAAGTTTTCAATTGATTCAAATACATCCTAATGTTTGAGACCCACTAGTATGGAGTCAAGCATGCAGACTTTGAATTCAGACACTCAAAAATTCAAAACCTTGCCTTGCTGTTTTCTGAGTGACCTAAGAGGCTTTACTTAAAGTCTCAGCCTTCATCATCTCAAATATAAATTGGAAGAATTTTAGAAGAGAAAATGTTAATCAGTGTGACATTTCCAACAGCACCTGTTCTAGAACAGAAACCCAAGGACACTAGTTCTCCTCAAACCCTGTAGATGCTAAGTATCTACCATACTGTATCTTGCATATGTATATATTGATAGAATTGTAAGATGGTCCCCCCAAATTTCTGATCACCGATCACTGAATTAAACACAAATCTAAGTATGTAATTTGGCTTATGTAATTTTTAAAGTCCCAAATATGTTGATCTTAAACTAAGAAGATTATTCTGGTGCACCTGACCTAATCACATGAGCCTTTCATTTGTTTAGTATTGATTGATTGACCGATCAGTTGATTGACTGCAAGTTTAAAGCTTTGAATGACCAGAAAATTTCCTTAGGTTTGGTTCTCAATTTTTGTAGTTTAAACTAACCAGATCCTAGGTTCTGTTTTTATGTTTGGGCTTCTACTTGGTGATCTGTGTTATTTTGACCATGTAATTGGGGTACAAACCTTTCTGACATAACTTTCATTTCAAAGGTTTTAATGTATTCCAGCTTGTTCCCCTATGAGATAACACCTGGTGACATTTCCTGGATCTTTGTTATCAAAGTTGCTTTCTTCCTTTTTTTTTTTTTTTCCTTTTTCCCCCCTTTCCCTTTCTCTCTCTCTTTCTTTCTTTGAATATACTTGACACATGATGTTACATTAGTTTCGGGTTACAACATGGTGATTTGACAAGTTTCTACCTTATGCTATGCTCACCCCGAGTGTAACTGCCCTCTGTCCCACTACATTGCTATTATAGTGTCACTGACTGTATTCCCTCTGCTTTTTTACTCCTGTCATTTACTCACTCCCTAACTGGGGGCCTGTATCTCCCTCCCCCCTTACCCATTTTGCCCACCCTCCTTACCCCTTCCCCTCTGGCGAACAACAGTTTGTTCTCTGTATTTATCGTTCTGATTCTGCTTTATTCATTTTTTTAGATTCCATTTATGAGTGGAGTCATACAGTATATGTCTTTCTTTGACATGTGGCATGATATCATCTTTAACGGCTGCATGATATTCCTGTGTGTGCGTGTGCGTGTGTGTTTGTACGTACACATACCACATCTTCCTTATTTGTCTACTGATGGACACTTGAGTTGTTTCCATGTCTCCACTATTATAATAATGCCGCAATAAACACAGGGGTGCCTGTATCTTTTCGATTTAGTGGTTTTGTTCCCCCTGGATAAATACCCAATAGAATTACTGGATCATACTGTATCTCTATTTTTAATTTTTTGAGGAAACTCCACACTGTTTTCTACAAGTGGCCATACCAACACATTTTCCCATCAATAGTGCCTGAGGATTCTTTTTCCCCGTATCCTCAACAAGCCTTATTTCTTGACTTTTTGAATCTAGCTATTCTAATAGGTGTGAGATGACGTCTAACAGTGGTTTTGATTTCTATTTTCCTGAGGATTAGTGATGTTGAGCATCTTTTTATGTGTCTATTGGCTATCTATATGTCTTTTCTTGGAAAAATGTCTATTCAGGTCCTTTGCCCATTTTTTTTTTTAAGATTTTATTTATTTATTTGACAGAGAGAGATCACAAGTCAACAGAGAGGCAGGCAGAGAGAGAGGGGAAGCAGGCTCCCTGCTGAGCAGAGAGCCCGATGCGGGACTCGATCCCAGGACCCTGAGATCATGACCCGAGCCGAAGGCAGAGGCTCAACCCACTGAGCCACCCAGGCGCCCCTTTGCCCATTTTTTAATTGGAATTTTGTGTGTGTGTGTTGAGTGTGTAAATTGTTAAAATGCCCATATTACCCAAAGCCACCTATAGAGTCAAGGTAATCCCTATCAAAATACCAATAGCATTTTTCACAAAACTAGAACAAATAATACTAAAATTTGTACTGAGTCACAAAAGACCCTGGATAGCCAAAGCACTCTTGAGAAAGAAGAAAAACCTGGAGGAAAATCAGATCACAAAATCAGATTTTGAGACATACCACAAAGCTGTAGTAATCAAACAGAATGGAACTGGCACAAAAATAGACATGTAGATCAACAGAGGAAAACAGAGACACCAGAAATAAACCCATGATTATATGGTCAATTAATCCACAGAAATCCTAGAAGAGAACACAGGCGGTAATTTCTCTGCCACTGACCACAACAACAGTTTTCTAGATATGTCTCCTGAGGCAAGGGAAATAAGAGCATAAACAAACGACTGGGACTACCTCGAAATAAAAATGTTTTGTGCAACAAAGGTAACCATCAACAAAACAATAAACACAACCTACTGAATAGGAGTATATATTTGCAAATGATTTATCTGGTAAGAGGTTAGTATCTAAAATATATAAAGAACTTCGATAACTCACATGGGCCCTTTAAAAGCACAGGAGTCAGTGAGATGCACTCAGGCAGGCCTGGAAGAAAGTCAGCATCGTTGTTGTAAACTGCCAGCGGGCCACATGGTGAGGTCTCGAGAGTGGCCTCTAGGTGCTAAGATCAGTCCCTGACGGACAGTCCACAAAGGGGACCTCAGTCCTATACCTGCAAGGAAATGCATCTGGAGAAGCTTAGAGGAGATCTTTCCCTAGTTGAGTCTCCGGATGAGGATGTGGCCGGCTGGTAGCTGGAGCCGAATGGAGTCTGCCATTCCCTCCGTGGAGACCCTAGTCCTGCTGTGTCAGACTTCCGATCTACACTATACTCAGGGAGTCTGCTCCACGTCTCCAGGTTTGTGACAACTCACAAACAGCTCGTTACACAGAAAATATCTACAATGTAATTGTGCTCTATGATTACGTTTTTAAAAGGAAACATTATTCAAAGGACAAATTCTTCCTCTTGTCTTTTTCACCACCCACCTAGGCTTGTATCTATAATATAAATACAAAGGGACAGTTCTTATCTTCCAAGGGACAAATGGAAGGAAAAACAACCTATCTACTATTTTGACATTATCACGGAGGGCTGGATACATGCGCACCTCTTTCACTCCATCTCCTTTAGTTTGTTATAAATGCCCTACAGTGAAATAACCTTCCCATCATGCCCGCAGGCTTAGTTAAGAGCAACTGAACTTTTAGCCTGGAGAAGCAGCAATCCCCCAAAGGTTTACAACTGTTAAGAGCTTTCTCTCTTATTACTGTGCTTGACTTTCTGTTTTCTTGGTCCTCTATTGTTGGGGAAGGGGTTGGTCCTTTCTACCCTTCTGACCTGGACCAAGATCAAGAATTTCTTAGAAAATCTTTAGGCTTCCATAAGAACAGTGAGCTTTATGTGTTGTTCAAACTAAATCCCACTTGGTTTGGACTGTTTAAATGAGGAACTGATATTAGTAACTGGATCTTCTAATGTGTTTCAAATAAAAATAAATCATCTTTAGTCTCCCTGAAGTCTGAGCTAATAGAAGCCTAATGATCTCTTTCCTTCTTTTTACAGCCCGAGGCAACTCTAGGTGGGCATGTCCACTGGTGTAGGGGGCGTGTGTGCATTTCCCACATAGATGACAGCGCCGACCATTTACTGAGCAATTATATGCCAGACCCCACCGTGGGCATTTTAGGTGTATTGATTTAACTGTAGTAACATCTCTCTGAGAAGGGCATGAAGGTTCTAACCTGGGGCCTCTTGTATAATGCTGGACTACAGAGTATTTCAATATCTTCCCCCCACACTGCATGGCTACTAAGTGGAGGGGCTGGGAACCCAGAAATCCTGGCTCTCGGGTTACGTACTTAATGCCTTTTCTATTTTGAGATGAGAGGTATTATTCCTCTCAGTCCCCAGGTCCACGGCTTGCAAAATGCAGCACTCAGCAGAAGATACAGAACCTTCCTGTCAAAGCATGTTTTCTCTGCCTGGAGAGGCAAAACGCACAGGCGGGAGACAAGGAAACATCTTTCAAAACGGTGATAAAGTCCAAACCTTTTTCTCTTCTTCACCACGGCTACTGGCAATAAACATGAAGAATAAGAAAGCCACTTTAAAGCTGCTGCCTAGAGCCTTGACAATTCAATAAGGCGCCATAAACCAGACAGTACAATCTAAGAGTTTATAACAAGATAGAAGCTTTCAGTTCAAGTTATGGGATAAACAGGTCTTGAAAGGTGACTCCCTGGATCCCTGTTCCTTTATCATGTGTTCTCGGGTCCAAAACACTGCTCAGCTTGAAATGAAGGAAGGCATAATCGACCCCTCTCTGTTCTGAGCTGTTTCTGACCGTCACTGATGTCAGCATGTTCAACCGTGTGTGTGTGTGTAGACATATTTAAAAACAAAACAATGCCATAAGATGCACAAAAGGGATTTCTTTTCCCCGAAGAACAGATTTTAGGACTACTCAGTTTTCTTCCTATCATGTTCCAAATGAGCTCTGGAAATAGAAGGAGCGCAACCGTCTCTCTCCAGCAATACTGTGTCTCTGAAGCTTGCCTATCTCCAAGCTCTGTAAGTTACATTATGCCTTAAATGAGGTAAAGGGGGGAGGTGCCTATATTTGCAGGAGACCTGTAGGACATGCAAATAATTGGCCTTTAAATGTTCTAATTTGGCAGCAAACACGTGCCACATTGGTTTTAAAGGAACTGCTCAGCTCTGGGATCCTCCTCCCCACGGGATCGCTGCTGAGGTACTTCTAACCACATTGCCTGTGTTCAGCCTCATGGCCCCTGCTCCCAGCTCCTTCCTACCACAAGTTCATCCCCTAAATCACCTCTTACAGGGGCCCTGGATCCAGATCAAGCTCAGTGGTCTATCAACTTGAATTAAAAAAAAATCTGTATTTTCACTGCTATCTAATTGAAATTTAGCATTTATTTCATCAAGAATGGAGACAACAAACCTCAGTATTATTTGTTGTAGCACTGACCTCTGTCACCAAACAGAATCAGAGACACTTTCCTATCTCATTATAGCTGCAGTAAATACCCTCAAAGAGCATGCATGCTCACCGCCACTCAAAATTATCATAGTTATTAGACTGGCTGCTAGATCTTATTATTTATTACCTTGAATAGTGAAGCACATCTATTGTTAGATGACAAACTTATTTGTTTTTCTAGATTTGGATCACTGTACTTTAATGTAATGGTCTCCTTGGAAATTCTAGGTGTCTTTTTTTTTTTTTTTTTAGTCCTGAGAAGGGATCTCTCAAATCTTCCCAGACTGCTAAAAGGGAGTTCGTGGCATGCACACACAAGAATTAAGAACCTCCACTCTGGATCTTTCTAAAATAAAGTTCTCATCAAGTTATGTTCTTAAACTTCCTTATGGGGAGCAGGTCATCTTCCTAAGAGTGTGCAAACACTCTGTGGTTCACAGAAAGCCTTGCCACCTGTGTGCTAAGCCTGGTACTCTGCAATTCATCTGTTCCAAATCGTTTCAAGCTCCCAGTTGCACTGAACCATCCCAACTCTCGTTTGTCTCTGGGGGCAGGTCTCTCTGATCAAACAAACAAAAACATCTCTCGCTGACTGCTAGCAAACTCCTACTCATTCTGCAAGACCCAGCTCAAAGTTACCTCCTTGAGATACTCTGACATAAGGACCCTTCACCCCTTCTACACTCGGGAGAATCCCGTGTTCCTTTGCTCTCTGCTCCTGCACACGGCACCGGCGTTACAGCCCCTACCACAGGGCATCATGGTTGTGGACATACAGGTCTCTTTAAGGGTCTGGGAGTCTGGGAGTTCTTTGACCCACCTGTGCTCCAGCGGCACCCGGCACACTGCAGGCCTTTGATGCCCCTGAGCTAGACCACTGTCCATGAGGGGCACGTGAGAAAATAAACTCTGAGTTGGCCCCAAAGCTGGTTCCATGGCAAGGGTAGGATTCTCAGCTGAGGTGAAAGGGGACCAATTTGTCTTGCTGATGGCATCTTTGTGAAGCAGAGCCGTTAAATTCCAACTATGAGTGCTGGGTTCCGCCAGCCCCTCTGGGTGGATTCATTTTTATCTTCAGAATGCTAAGGAAACTTCTCTGGTAAAAGAACCACAGTCAACAGATTAACTCTTTGTGATAGCTCCAAGTGGGGTTTCCTCCTGAAGAATTCCATTCCTCTTTATATACATAATTTGTTCATCGGCTCATTCGCTCAGCAAACATGTCCAAGGGTCTATGACCTGCCAGGGACTGTTGGGGGGGACTCAGCAGTGAATGAGTCAAAGCCCGCCCCTGTTCTCACAGAGCTTACAATGTAGGGCAGTGCTGTCCAACAGAACTTTCTGTGATGATAGAAATGCATGTATGCATCGTCCAATATGGCAACCACTCGCTGTATGTGGAAACAGCCATATGTTGACAGCGGGCACCATACTGTCTGCAGTGCGGGGTAGAAATGAGTACGTGAAGAAGCATGTGAATAAATGCCTAACAACCAGAAACACAAGAACTCCCCCAGATACCGAGGAGTGCCAGTGTTGAGAACTCGGCCAATGGAGAGTCAACAGGCTGTCAGATAAAGTTTCTCTGAGGGGGTGACATTTGAGCTGAGGGTTGAATATCAAGAAAAAAATTGGTTATGGGAAGAAACGGACGAAGAAAACTCCAGGCAGAGGGAACAAACAATTACAAACTTGCAGGAGAGATGTGCTTAGATGGTTTGAAGGACAAAGGGGCAATGTGACTGAAGGAGGACATAAAGTCAGAGGAGGGCTGGCGCCACTTTGCAGGGATCTGAAAACCAGTATAAGGAGTTCAGATTTGTTTTCCAAGACCAAAGGGAAGTCATTGGAGGGGCTTCAATAAGGGGACAGCATAACCTTATCCACAGCTCATAAAGCTCATGTTGATGCCTATGTGAAGAATGGATGGCAGAACAGAAGCCAGGGGTCCAGTCAGAATGATTACCAGTAACCCAGGTGTGAGGGGATGGCGGTTCTGTATTAGGATCATGGTTATGGAGGTAGAGAGGAGTGAGTAGAATCAGTATATATTCTACAAGTGAAGTCAACAAAATTTTCTGGACTGATGGAGAGAGGGGACCAAGAACAGCTCTTATATTTGAGGCTTCAGCAATGGCATGGATCATGCTACTGATGGGCTATGACTGGAGAAGAAGCAGATGGGGCAAGAAATGTTCAGTTTTGAATATGCCAAGGGTAGTACCTGTTAGACATCCAAGTGGAAATGTGACGTCTGGAGTTCTGAGGAAATGTCAAGACTGGGAATGTGGATTTGGGACAGCCACTAGAGATGGTTTTTGAAGGTGAGGGGCTAGAGGAGATGACCTCTGGGATGGGTACAGGCAGAAAAGAAAAAGCACTCCAGGAGGACTGAGAATGAGCACCGCCTGCAGACGGTGGTTTTTCCCTTCAGGTGACAGTCACTCTCCCGTTGGGGCAAAAATGGGCTCCAAGGGCCCAGCCGTCAGTGACCCAAACTGCACAACACAGAGCTATAGTTTGATTTTTTCTCTGAACAAATATGTACCATCAGGGAGAGAGAACCATAGTTAGCAGTTACCAGCTGCTAACTATGCCCACCCACAAGCCCTGGAAGATTAGTAAGAGCATCATTTTTTTCACAGAGAATGTAATGAGAGAACAAATATACAGTCATGGAGACCCGAGTTAAAATCCCAACTCTACCCTTATAGGTTAACCCTTAAAAGGTTACCCTGCATAACCTCAGACAAGGTATTTAATGTCTCCCAAACTTCAAGAAAATAAAGCTGCAGAGAGACTTATGTAAAATAATGCATAAAATCCCAATGCCTAATACATAATAAATGACCAAAACATGTTAGCTATCCACACAAAATACCCCGACCAGTGTTCGTAATCCCGGTTGCTGTGCACCAACCCTAAGAAATGTATGCAGGTTATGCAACCCCAAAGCTGGTGATCTTCCTTCCCATGGTTCCATGACTGTGCTTGAGAACTACCTGACATTGGCTTTGCCCCTTCTTTGTCTCATTGAGTTCGCTAATGTTCCCTAAAAATAGTTTTTTAATTTAACTCATTTTTTTTTAAATTGGACAGTGCTCTTTCCTGAAACTGGTTTTGCCTTCTGCTCTGAGAGAGGCCAAGTATTCAGTTGGCTATGCCTCTCTCAAGTAGAAGTCTGGGCAAATTCTTTCCCCTCACTGTTTCTCCATCTCCTCCTCCCAACCCAGCTCCCTTCTCAGGGGAACTTCCCTGGCTTCCGCAGCATCCAGAGCCTGCCAGCGAAGCATCAAGCCTGCTCTTTTCTCAACCTGCTGTGAGACATGTGGATCAGCTATATTCCTGCTGACTCTGCTTTCCCTGTGCATTCTGTTTAATAAACCTCCAGCCACTCTGGATATAAGAAACAAAGTGATGGCAGACGGTTTATTTATCCCTGCTGGTCAGTTATAAACCTGCATCCAGCCTGGTGTGGTCAGTTCAACTCCCTTCCCTGCTTTCTGCAGAACATGCTCTCCAGCAGTGATTCACTGGATCCACGCAGACACTCCGAATGAACCAGCCCCACCAAGGCACGTGCGGGGGACTTCAGCAGGACTCTGCGTGTAGGCTTCCATGGTACCTGCTCCCCTTTCTGTGTGTCCGCGCGTGTGTGCATCTCATCAGCATTTCCCTGCCTTATGCTTGGCTGAAAAGTAGCCCACAAGTCTTTATGGTTCGACATGTAGATGCTGACCCTTTCTTAAACAGTCAGCATTTTCTCGGGGCAGAGGACCTAATAAACTTACTTTGAACTCCCTTATCAGGGGTTAGGATTAATTCAAAAACGCATTTGAAATCAGCAGTTCAAGCAATTTTTCTCTACATGGAGGCAGATGAGAAGTAGAGATGGATCACTTGCTTATTAACCCTTGCCTTTCCTAAAGTGCACCTGTTAGAGGATCGCTTTTTTTTTTTTTTTTTTTTAATTCCCAACAACATACTCTCCAAACCCAACACACTGGATCCATTTTTCTTTATACCTCCCTTTCCTTTTGGCATTTATCATCCCAGCACATCAAGTCCTTTTATCAATTAGGAAAGACATCTGGTGGGACTTTTTGAGACTTTTCCTCCAATAGGCTATGGCAGAATGTGCTGGAGAAAGGGAGCTGTTGCTTGCCCAGCCATAGGTAATATCACAGCAGGAGCCATTTGTTTTAATTAGCTATGTCAGAGGTTCCTAGCATCTTTCCAGATGTATGGGCAAGGTGGTGAATAAACTCAGCATTCCACACTCTTAAAAATCAATTGCTCAAAATAAATCCCTGCACAACCCAGCCACTGTCTGCCCCCATACATCCCTGCTCACACACAGGCTTAGGTTTCTGGACTTCTTTACTTAACTGTCCTGCCTTGGTGTCTCAACTTTCGTTTCTAATTGCCACTGCCTCAGACAATTTCAGGAAGAAATTTCCATCTTGTTGCTTTTTCCTAAGTCCCTGGGTCCATTAGCTCTGTGTGTCTCTTTACTGTAATGCAGAATGCATTTTTTTGAAACTGGCTGGCTCGTGTTTACCCCAGGGGACTCATTCGGAATGGCTTAAGGGCAACTAATGTCTCATTCGCTTTTAAAATCACAGAACCTGCTGTCACATACACTGATGGCACTACATCGTTCAGTTAACAAAAGGGCTTTCTTGATCATTTCAGATAAGCGACCAATGATATCTTCATCTCAAAAAAAACTGACCACATATCTGTAGAGACAAAATTCTGCCTATCATTTTAAGGAGTTAAGGACTTGAATCTACAGCCATGGACTCACCTTGCTCAGTCTACCTAGAGCGCGAAGTCCTAGGTCGTGAAATACTTGGACCCAAAATATTTGGAGTTCATGGGGAATCTGGTTAAACAAGTGGGTGGGCTCTCTCCTTGTTTCCTATTCTACAATGACACCAAAGGACTCGGGCTACCTAGGTCGACCACAGACAAATTCTGATGATCAAGCTAAGTGAACAAGATACCCAGGAACATTTGTTATGTTGGCTTATGAAGACATGATGAACAAACTAGGATGGTAAATATAGGGTCCCACCTTCCAGTTGCATCCCATGGCCACGGCAATAGAATGGTATCTGATGCTAAAGGTGAATCACTGGGGGAGTCACAGGATTGAATCACACTAGTTCAGTTCCCCGGGTCATTTCTAATGTACTGAATACTATCTGGTTTAACAGTCTGTTTGGAATTTCACTTTTCCCTTTCCCTTTAACAGCGGCTTTAAGCTTTCTTTCATTGGGTTTGTTGACTATCTGATGAGGTTTTCTCCGAAGTTTTAACACTGACCATCTCGAGTGTCAAAGCAGCTAAAATGTGAATTAAATTTGTTCTGGTGCTATTTGGCACGTAGGACCACACAGATGTGGAAACTACTGTTTTGGGTCTCAGGAGTTTAGGGTAGGGCTTGCCATTCTTTTCACAAATGAGAACAACCTTGTAATCAGTCATGAATATCCCTTTGCTAGGGGTTTATGAGTCCTGTTCGTTTTGTTTTCCTCCCATGGGTAGTACTAGGGCTTCTTCTGCCCTAATTCTCTTTAATGTTCTATTAGTATGGTTTGTTGTTTTCATCTAAGAAGGACAAGATGGACAACATACTTTCTAACAACAGACCTCAAAACTGTTTCATAACTTTAGGAATGTATTGTCCGTTCTTTCCTTCTCCTCCCTGTGTCATTTTTTTTTTAAATACTCATTCATCTTAATACTTATCTTCATTTTTCTTCGGCCTTTTCAGAACTGGAGTTTCCCACGTTCTTTCCCAGACTACCATTTCCAGTATTTTTGGACTCTAGTAAGTCAGGGTAGAGGACTTTCCCACAGCTTTCACTTTCCTCTTGAAAGGATAAAATGGCTTCTTCCCCAGGGCTCATCACTGTTGTCTCTGTCCAGATGATGTTCATATCGCAAGCACACTGTAGGTACTGGACAGCCTTCCATGTTCAGGGTTCCTGGGTATCGATGTTAATTATAACCCACTGTGGATTTCTACTAGAAATTTCACTTTTTTATTTATTTTTATTTTTTTGTGTTTCTTGGATGAACTTGCGTGCCCTGCCTGATCCGCTTCTGTGTCTACTTTCTTGAAAGCAGTAGTAATTTACAAAATCTCCACACTTCTCTAATACCCACTAAACAACACCCAACAGGATCTCTCAAGCCTCCCAGCAGAATATCCCACATCCCACAGCCCACAGCCCACACGGTGACAAGAAATACCTTGTCCATATGCCTTCGAGCCTGTTCCTATTGTTCTGGAGGTATGGCTGTTGCTGAAAAATTCTATTTTAAAATTTTTCTCTATTTATATACTCCATACACAGTGTTTCAGTTGTATTTCTCTATGTCAGGCTTTTTCTTATCCTGATGTAACCTGTCATGGAATTTTGTTTATATCGCTATCACTATTTTTATCTTGTTTTCTAGTACAGTATCCTTTCCCTCTCTCCCCTTGTTTACATTGTTGCTAGGAGAAGGACACATTATTTACTCTGAGAACTGGGAGGAAAACGCTGTGAAATACACACTTGAAAACCACAAGTGTGGTTTTCAAGGCCCAGAACTGCACTTCCACCTGTTTTAAAATAAGGGTCTTTGCATCCTGTAAAAATGTAGCTTTCTACCTTCTCATCCCCTCATGCCACACAGTGCATGCACCTCGTTCATACTTCTCATCATTTTCTTGTTGCGTCCTCGGGATGGAAGAGACACTGTGGTAGAGGGTAGCCACGTTTAAAAGGCAGGGGTCTAGCAAAGCTGCCTACCGCCGCCTTCCTGACAGCCACTGCCTCCTTTAAGCTCCTTGGTCCCTTCCAATTTCACCTCAAACGGTTCTCCATTTTTCTTCAATTCTGGTTGCCTTTCGGGGCGTGCTGGAATGAAAGCACTCGGCAAAGATGAGTCAGAGTATCTGGCCTGGCTCCCACAAGGCCTTGCTAGGAAGAACGATGAAGGCACTGACCTAGTAATGTGCTGCCCATCACACTTGAAGGAGATCGCTTCTTCTCCGCTTTCAGCTGAATTGACTTTCCCAGCTGCGTGAACGGGGCAGCCTTTGGAGACCCACACCTTCTTGTTGAGACTCAGTCAGGCAGTAATATAGCTCATGCCAGAATTTGGCATCACACCTACAGCTGACCAGGACCGGGCACGGTAGTTCCTTCATGTGACCGTGATCACAAATACCAAGCAGAAGGGATGATCCCACCCGGGACGAATCCAGAAGAGGGAAATAGAGACACCTTTACTTCTCTTCAAAGGCAGAAGGTAAAGAGTTCAGGAGGTGACATCGGGGGAAGTGAAAGGCTGAAAACCCCAGTATAATTATTCCTCCATAAGCATGTTTCTTGAGAACGCTTGGCTACCGCACGTTGTATCATGAATCTGGCATACTTCGATGGCCCGTTATTTTTGGCAAGGTGGCATTTTAAGTTTTTGTTTCCTAATCGCAGAATGGACAAGCATAGCGTTTCACTCCTGTTGATGCTGGATTATTTTTATTCTCCAGCACCTCCCAATGTCACACTAGAAAAAGGTACATTCTCTGGGCACTCCTCCTACAGACGGTCTCAAATACCCATGGGGGTAGCATTCCTACTGCTTTCAGGGGCATCCGAAACCATCCACTGTGATATTCCGCAGGACGCACTCGGGGCAACACGTGTTCTTTCTGTCTTCAGCGCTCAGGCCGGTTTTTAAAGTTAAAGCCTTGTGCAGGGGGAGGGGCCGCGCCAAGCGTCTAGTTTCATATATTGCAACAGCCTGGGGTTTTTCTGATCTCACTCATCCTGAGAAAGCTGTCAGGGATGGCCCCTGCAGAGACAGCTGACCTAAATTATGAGTTCTTTCAGGGAGGGGAAACCCCTTTAGAACAAACAGGAAGCCGTCTTCCAGCGTGATGTATTCCCGTTGGGAGCAAGGAAACAGTTTACTGTTCAGTTCAGAGCAGTGAATTCAAGACACATGCGTTAGTTTTGGCTCAATGTGACCCTAAAATCCAGTCAAATGGAATGAGTTTAGAATTCAGAGCCTTAAGATTCTGTTTGGCTGAACATGGGGGTTGAAGTGTTGATTTCCATCTCATCTTAGTTATTTTCTTTCTTTGGCCACTTCCAAAATACTGCTAAATTCTGGAAATAAAATAAAGTGCTAAACTGGTTTTCAGATCCATGAGCCGCTTCTCTTGGTGCAAAAATAATCCCCTGAGGTGTACTGGTCAGTGAAACATAAATTTTAAGTGTATACGTACAACTGAAGGAAATTCTTCTCCACCTAATCGAGATCTTGAGAAATTCAGATTTGGCTTCATAATTTATTTGACCTTGCTCTGCCAATTAACAGTGAAACTTACCTGGTTTTATTACCTTTAGAGCTAGTTAAACACAGTTTGCTGATTAAGTAGCCTCATCGTCTATCATCATATAGGAAAGGGATCTTGCCCTTTACTTCATTAACCAAGACCCCTCATCTAGTGTAGAAGCTGACAATAAAATGTGCATCTGTCATTTAGTTCATTGGGTGACACACCCTGAAACATCAACTGGGCTCTTTTTCCCATTTTTCTCACTAGCATGAATAGATGACAATCTTCACAGAATCAGGATAAATTGTAGTCACCCCGTCCTCCCATCCTCCTGTAGAAGAAACTGATACTTGTCTGGTAAGTTTTGTTTCTAATCAACTTAATGCCAGCTAGATAACAAAACATCTTTTCTTCTTAGAAGGGTCTCAACGAATTTCATGTCAGATACAAAGCTGAGAGTTTGGCAGCCAAATTTCCTGTGTTCTACCGAACTGCCTTCCATTCTGATCAAAGATTGGTGTAGAATATATGGGGGCAGTGCCTGGTGGGTGGGTTATTGAGTAAATTCTGATTAGGGCTTTGGAAGCCAGCCCAGGCTGTGATAGGTGGTGTGGTCTGACAATGCCCGCGTGTCCCCAGATGTCAGCTCTATGAAGAGTTC
Organism: Mellivora capensis; assembly: GCA_004024625.1. NCBI lineage: Eukaryota > Metazoa > Chordata > Mammalia > Carnivora > Mustelidae > Mellivora > Mellivora capensis. The sequence goes on along the minus strand of PISX010014862.1, from coordinate 14,770 downwards.
TAAGTCTATATAGTCACTGTGCCTTCTGATTCAGTTTATAAACCCGAGGATAACAAATGCAGAGACAGTTTGAGAAAAAGGCATCATTCTCCCTCAGGTTTCTCTATTTTTGTTTTATTAAGGTCATTTTAAGCTTCACTGTATCTCAACAAACCTGAGATGTCTGGTGTCTCATACTTGTAGTATCAGAAGTTTCAATATTCCTACTGACCCAAATGCATTCTGAATAGGCATGCTGAGTTACTTCTAAATGTCTTCGTAGCATACAATGTCCCTTAAGGTGCCTGTGTGGTTGGTGGGGGGTGGGGGAGGCACAATAGAGGCATTGTAAAAAATAAAATGAAACATTCTCCTCTCTTCTTTTCTCCTGGAAAAACATCAAGTCCCTAACCCTGAAAGATTAGTCTATTTGATGTTGAACCAAAGCAAAGCAAAAAAAAAAAAAAGGGGGGGGGCATTCTGAATGGAAGGGGGAAGGTACTGTGTTGATTTTCCTGTGTCCAGGCAGCTATTGTGATTTTTTAAAAATTTCTTTTCAGCGTAACAGAATTCATTGTTTTTGCACCACACCCAGTGCTCCATGCAATATGTGCCCTCCTTAATACCCACCACCTGGCTCTTGTGATTTCTAACCCAAGAGGGAGGATGAGACACATGGCATCTACTTTGTGGTGTCCACAACTTGAAACTTACTCACGTCTCTTTTCTCGTGGCTGCTCAGTTGGCAGGGGCATCTGTGAAAGAGGTGGGAGCTGCCCAGGAGGGCTGTGCAGAACCATAAGGAACAAAGGAAATACCTTCTGGAAGCCTCAGGGGACACAGACCAGGTATCAGGTCTTGGGTGCCCCCTTGTGGTTGCCATGCCAATACAGAGGGCAGAACTGAGCAGTGGGGGGAGGGGAGAGTGAAAAAACATGCAATCTTTTTTCTCACTCTTCACATTTTCCTTTTCTGTGTTCTAGCCACACTGGCCTTCTTCTCTTAGTTCCCGAATGTGTCCTACTTCTTTCTTGCTTTTGTTCTTCACACAAGCTGTCCCCTGTGCTTACAATACCATCTCATCCACCCATTTGCCTAATTTTTTAAAAAAGATTTTAGAGAGAGAAAGAGAGAGCATGAGCAGGGAGGGGCAGAGGGAGAGGAGAGACAAAATCTGAAGCCGACTCCTCACTGAGTGTGAACCCCAGTGTGGGGCTTGATCCCACAACCACAAGATCATGACCTGAGCTGAGATCAATCAAGAGTCGGATGCTTAACTGACTGAGCCACCCAGTTGTCCTTCCTAATTAATTCTCTCCCATCCTTCAGAGTTCATTTCGACATCATTTCATCAAGGAAGCGTTCCCTGACTCCATGGACTAAGTAATTTCATGCATTGCACACTATAAGCAATCATCAGTTGCTAAAAATACTTCTCTAGATTGAAATTGGAGCCAGTGGTTTTAGCTTTTGAACTTTAAAGAGGAATGTCCGTCTCTGGGAAACTAATACAAGAGACTGCATTTCTTTTTAATGAGAGCTCTCAGGGGAAATGAAAGACCAACTTTTTAGACACAAAACATAATTATCCTATATTCATATTTTCACTAAAACTGCATCCAGTATGTTCATCATTTTTCTCCTTTTCTCTTTCCACTATATATGTCTGTTCTTTAGGAACCTCATTAGGTTCTTTTGTCCTCTACCACACCTCAACTAGAACAGGCATCAGGGAATGTTTATTCGGTCAGGATGACAATTTTTTACCTTTAAACATTATTAAAATTTAGGTGTAAATGTCAGTGAATTACAAAGAAAATAAAAGGCATAGGTCTACTTTATCTTTTATTCTGGACATCTCTTGTATCACTCACATTTTTATTTGAATAATTTCAAATCTGCTTTTGAGTTGGATGGTACAATGAGCACCTACGTACCTTTATCTATCTACACCTATCCTTTAGAACTCTTCGAATACAAGTTGCAGATATCATGACTCCTCTTCCCTAAACACTTCAGCACGGACCCTGTTTACCATGAATGGGAAAATCCTCCCATGCAGACACAATACCCATATCACGACTAAGAATTTCATGTTGAAGAGTATGATTTAATGTACAGTTCATATTTGAGTCTTCCAAAAATGCCTTTAATGACTGCTGTTGGATCCAGGACTCAATCGAAGATTAATTACTGCATTTGGTTCCAAGTCTCGCCAGTGTCTTTTATCTAGAACAGGCCCAGGGCCTTGTATATTTATCTTTTTCTGGTCATTCATTATACTGACATTTTTAAACAGTCCTGTAGTCTGGTATCTTGTGCGATTTTCCACAGTTTGCTTTGTGTGACTGTAGCTTCAAAGCCAAATTCAGTGTAAACATTTGAACCCTCTCAGTCTTGCCTTTTTTTTTTTTTTTTTTTTTTTCCCCCAGTTGACATTATATCCTGGAAATCACTGTATCACAGTTCAGGACATTTTCCTCATTCTGTGTGTCTTTCCATGTAGAGTACTTTGCTGTGCAGAAGTCACTCAAACATTCTTCTGTGGGGGGACATCTGTGTTGTTTCCAGTATCTCATTACAACAAACGGTGGTGCAATCAAGAAATTTTGTTAAACAAATATATGTTTGTTTAAATTTATTCAGGTGAAATTCCAGGATAAATTACTAGAATTGAAATTGCTGGTCAAAGAGAATGGATGCTGTTTTGTAGATTGTAATAAACTCCCCTCCACAGGCGTGGTTCTATCTGGCACTCCTCCTGACAACATGGGGTCTTTCTCTATAGACGCGTTAATAGAGCGTGTTGCCAATCTTTTGAATTTTTATCAATCTGATGGATGAGAACTAGATCTCACTACAGTTTGATTTACATTATTCTTTTAGATAAAGTTTGGTATCTTTTTATTTTAAAGACTATTTGCATTCTATTTCCTGTTGACTGTCTTTTTCCCATTTATTATCAGGTTTTTGGTATTTCTTTTCCTATCATTTTTAAGAAGTTTTTTATATATTAGGAAGATTAGCCCTTTGTGTTATATTTGCAGGTATCTTCTCCAAATTTTTTATTTGATTTCAAATCTCATGTTTTTTTATGTAAGATTTTTTACTTCTACATAATAAAATTTATAAGCTTTCTTATCTAATTGCATCTTGCTTGAGTCATAACAAAAAGGCAATTATCCATTTCAGCTAGACCTTTAATCTGCATAGAGTAGTGCAAAATATCCTAAACAATTTTAAAATTTTCTTGATTTCAAGGTGTTTATCCATTGCCATTATTAAAGAGTGTCCCCATTATCGTGCACTTTGAATTTTATCTCACGTTTGTTCTGCATTCTCAATCAATAAAACCAAAGCTTTCCTTGTGAACACAGGCTAAGCAAAAAGAAAGCCAATGAACCAGAACTGTGTTGTTTAATTCACTAAAGACTTCTGTCATACTTTTGCTCCGCATGAAATATTCATCTGTCACACTGAGGAGCAGGTTTTGGGTAGATCCCTCGATAGAGTGTCCTGTGGCCTCATAAAAATAAATCAAAAGAGAGGTAAGGACATTCTGAAGACATTACCAACCATACATAGACTGCAGATCTTCCTAGCATCCCTTTTTCAAATTGCGGTGAAACATACATAACCTGAAATTCACCTTCTAACCATTTTGCAGTCTACACATCAATGGCACTAAGTGCGTCCACACTGTTCTACAACCATCACCAACATCCATCTCTAGAACTTTCATACTGTATTCACTGAATAGTACATCTCCATTCCCCTCTCTCTAGCCCCAGCCCCTGGAATCACTATTCTACTATTTTTCTCCATGAATTTGGCAACTCTAAGTACTTCGTCTACATAGAATCATATAGTATTTGAGCTTTTGTGCTGGCCCATGTCACACAGCACCATGCCTTCACGGTTCATCCTCCTGGGAGCTTGTGTCAGGATGTCATCCATTTTTAAGGCTGACTAATATTCCATTGTGTGCATATGCCACATCTTGTTTATCCATTCATCTGTCCATGGAGACCTGGGTTGCTTCCACCTTTTGCTATTATGAATAATCCTGCTATGAACACAGCGGCACAAATACCTGTTTAAAGTCACATTTTCAATTCTTTTGAGTATATACGCAGAGTGTATGAGGAGTTGGTGAATCATATGGCAATTCAATTTTTAATTTTCTGAGGCACCACTGCACTATTGTCCAGAGAAGGTGTATCATGTTTTAGTCCCACCCACAGTGGAGAGGGTACCAGTTTCTCTATGTCTCACCAACTCTGTTATCTTTTGGATATTTGTGTTGTTTGCTTTTTAATAATAGCCATCCTGGTGGGTATGAAAGGGTACCTCATTGTGAAACATACTTTTTGTGCTTCTGTTGCTGTATTTCAGTATTATATTATTGTTATTTTCAATTATGGTGTAAGCACAAGATTCAGATGCAATCAGTTGAGCAGACTGGGGCCACTATGTGCCAGATATTGTGTGAGATACCCTTACAAAGATTTTCACATTCAGTGCATATAGAAAACCCTGCTAGTTTACTTCTTCTGTAAATAAATCAAACAAACTTCCAAAGTATGCTCAAGGAGACCTGAATAAAGGAGACTTAACAGATCTCTGCTCTACTAGATTTTCTGATCTTCTTAAATAAATTAACCTTCTAAATAAGAAAGGAGAGGAAAAGAAAGATAAATATGGACAAACAGAAAACAAATAGTATGATGGCACATTTAAACCGTAAGATGCATATAAGTATATAAAATATAAATAGACAAAAATGTAAGGACTATTTTAAAGGGCACCCTGGATCAAAAAAAAACAAGCAAGCAAATAACAAACCAGCAAAAAATTCTCCATAGGACCAAGAAACAACCATATGTTGATTATAAAAAACATATCATAAATATATAAATATAAGTGGATTCAAGTAGAAAGGTGGAAAACATATATGTATACACATGAAGCAAAGAAGAATATGCTAATATCAGATATATTAATATATATTGCTTTAATTAAAGCAAGAAGCATTATTAGAAATAAAGGTTATTTCAAAATAACAAAAGATCAGTTCACATAGAATTAATGTGCATTTCTTAATTATATAGCCTTAATTTATAAAGCAAAAATTGATAGACCCTGTAAAAGAAATTCTGTAATACTAGTGAAAAAATACAACATATCTTTCTCCTAATAGAATAAGTGGGGAAAAATATCATCAAGGATATAGAAACAACTAACAGACTTGACCTAACTAGCATACAGAGAACTCTACATACAACAACTATTAAACATACATTCTTTCTAAATGATAAAAAGAATGTCTGATAAAATCGTTCATATTCTGGGCTATAAAACAAGCTTAAAAAGTTTTAAAAAATGAAATCAAATAAAAAGCTTCTGCCCAGTGAAGGAAACCACCAACAAAACAAAAAGGTAACCTACTGAATGGAGAAGATATTGCAAATGATGTATCTGACAAGGAGTTATTATCCAAAATATAAAGAACTTATACAACTCAGCATCAAAAAAACCCAATCTGGTTTAAAAATGGGCAGAGGACCTGAATAGATATTTTACAAAGAAGACATACAGATGTGAACAGACACATGAAGAGATGCTCAACATCACTAATCAGGAAAATGCAAATCAAAACCACAATGAGATGCCACCTTATACCTGTCAGACAGCTAGAATCAAAAAGCTGAGAAATAACAAGTATTGGCAAAGATATGGAGAAAAACAAACTTGTGGGGAGCCTGCTTCCCCCTCTCCTCTTGGTGCATGCTCTCTGTCACATTCTATGTCTTTCTCTCTCTCAAATAAATAAATAAAATCTTACAAAGAGAGAGAGAAACTCGTTGTATGCTTGTTAGGAATGAAATTGGTACAGACAGTGGGGAAAACAGTGCAGAGTTTCTTCAAAAAAATAACAATAGAATAACCATAGGATCCAGTGATTCCACTACTGGCTATTAACCAAAGAAAACAAAAATACTAATTCACTAATGTTTACCCCTATCTGTACTGAAGCATTATTTACTAGAGCCAAGATACAAAAGCAACCCAAGTGTCCATCAATAGATGAATGCATAAAGATGAGGTGTCTGTGTACACACGTACACACACACACACACACACACACAGAGATAATTGGTTATTACTGAGCAGTAGAAAAGAATGAGATCTTGCCAGCTACAACAATATGGATGGACCTAGCTGGTATTACACCAAGTGAAAGACAAATACACATGATTTCATTTATATGTGGAATCTAAAATCAAATGAATGGCAGATGCCTGGGTGGCTCAGTTGGTAAAGCATCTGCCTTCAGCTCAGGTCACGACCCAGAGTCCTGAGATCAAGCCCCACATCAGGCTCCTTATTAAGAATAAACAAAAAGAAGAGACAGACCCATAAATACAGAGAATGAACTGATGGTTGCCAGTGGGGAGGGGGAGAGGATGAGGATAGACAAAATGGGTAAAGCCGAGTGGGAGATGCAGGTTTGCAGCGATAGAATAAATAAGTCATGGGGAGAAAAGATACTGCATAGAGAATATAGTCAATAGTTTGTAATACTGTCGTGTGGTGAAAGATGGTAGCTACTACACTTGTGGTACGTATAACATAATGTGTCAACTTGTCCAATCACTGTGATATACACCTGAAACTAAGGTAACATTTTGTGTCAGTAATGCTTCAATTTTTGAAAAAATTAAAAATAAATAAGTAAGAGGTGCCTGGGTGGCTCAGTTAGTTAAGCAACTGCCTTTGGCTCAGGATCAAGTCCTGCATTGGGCTCCCTGCTCAGGGGGATTCTACTTTTCTCTCTCTGACCCTCCCTCCTCTTGTGCCATCTCTCTCTCATTCTCATATAAATAAAATCCTTGAATAAGTAAATAAATAAGTAAAAGGGGGGAAATGAACTCATGCATATTTTTATTCTGATCAAATAGAATTACAATAGGCTTCAATAATGAAAAGATAAGTGGATAATTTTCAATGTTTAAAAGCTGAACAATACAATTCTGAAGAACTCATGAGTCAAATATAAAATCAAAATTAAATTATAAAATATTTGAGGATGAATTACAATGAAATAATAATATAATGTGAAGGATATATTTAAAGCTTAGAGAAAAAATTTATAGCCTTAGTTGAATATATTAGAAAAGAAAGAAAGCTTAAAAATTGATCCAAACTTCTACCTCAAGAAGCTGAAAAAAGAACAAATGAAGCCAAGTAAAATAAAGAAGATAATAAAGATAAGAACAGAGATTAGTGAAATAAGAAACAAACATAAAGTAAAATAAAGAAACCAAAAGGTAATTTTCCAGAAAGTACTAATAAAACAGATTGGAGAGGTACTAAGAAATAATAAATACTTTTTTTCAGAAAGTACTAATAAAACAGAGCATGCATGCACAAGACCAAAACCAATGTTGTAAGTGTAAAAGGTCATTATCCCACAACTAATAAACACTGAAAACACAAAAGACACAAAAAGGCACAGAAAAATATTGTGATCATTTTTATGCCAATAAACTTGAAAATTCAGAGGCAAAGGCAAATTTCCAGAAAAATGAAACACCAAAGATGACAAAAGAAAAAGAGTAAAATATGAAAATCCTTCATCTTTTTAAGAAATGAAAGCCATAATTTAAAATCCCCTTACAAAGGAAACTACTGGCTTAGATGAAAATTCTTGCAAATATTTAAGAAAAACATGATGACAATCTTAACCAAATACTTCTGGAGGACAGAAAGGGGGAATCTATCTTCCAAATTATTATGGCACCAACCAAACCCGATACCGAATCCTGCCAAAACCCTATATGATGAATTATAAGCCAATGGCTTTCAAAATCTTAGATTAAAATATGCTAAATAAAAGGTAAATCTAAGCCCATTGATATGTAAAAAGGATGCTACATTACAACCAAGTTATATTTATTTTAGGAATATAAGGATGATTTAACATTTAATTGTTTTGCTATGTTAAAAAGGTGAGTGATAAAATTTGTATGATTATCTCAAAAATGCATATAAAGAACTAGGAGTAAGATATCTTTAATAGGATAAGGTATAGGTATACCTTAAAAAAAAGAAACAAAACTATAAGAAATATATTCTTAATGATAAATACTGGAAGCTTCATTCTAGAGTCCTGGTACAAGAAAGAGATGCCTGTTAGCACCACTTCTACTCAATATTTTATTGGACATCCTCAACAATGTAATAAAGCAAGAAAATAAAATAAAAGGAATGGAAAGGAACGAATAAAACTGTCTTGTGACTGAAAATGCAAAAGAATTATAGCAAATATAAAAAAAATCTAAAAATAAATTTTCAGAATTAACAAATGAAATTATTCAGGTTGTTGACTAAAATGTCAATATACAAAAAGAAATCAATTTATTTCTACACATCACTGACACCTACAAAATGAAAGTTTTGTAGGTTCCTGTTTAAATAAAAAATCTTCAAATACCTCGTAATAATTTTAACAAAAGAAGTAAAAGAAGTGCAAGTACCCAGAAAACTACAAAAATATTTAAAGGTTTTTAAAGAATTAAATAATGCAGGATGGAGGGGATTTATACCAGATCCATGGATTGGAATATTAATATTGTAAAGATGTCATTTCTTTGCAAATTTATCTATAGATTAAGTTGAAATAGTATTCTGATTATAGAATTATTTGGAAATTCAAAGAACCAAAAATAGCCAAAACAATCATAACCTGGAAGACTTAAACAATCACATTCCAAGAATTAGCACAGAACTACAATGTGTCAATACAGAGTGTGCAAAGACAGACAAATAGAACAATGCAACAGAATTGTAGGTGTAGAAAAAGACTCACACATATATGAACAATTGATTAATGACTAAGGTTTCATTGCAGAACTTTGGGGAAGGGATAATCTTTCAAAGAAATGGAATCAAATTAGTTGCATACTCATATGGAAAAATAAGACTCCTACTTCATACCACACACAATAATTGCACGTGAATTGTTGATCTAAATGTGAAAGGTAAAATGATAAAGCTTCTAGATGAAACTATTAGGCAATTATTTCTATCATCTTGAGATAGGCAAATATGTTTTAAAGGGAGTAAATAACACTAATCCAAACAGAAAAGACTGATAAATTGGACAACATTAAGAGTTTGCACTTATCCAGACAATTTTTTAAAAATGAAAAAGAAAGTCAATTAATTTGCAATACATAGTAACAATGAGTCACATTCAAAATACACAAAGAACCAGTCAAAAACCATATGAAAAGGTCTTCAACCTCATTAATCACTAGGAAAATGCAAATAAAACCAGAATGAGATAAAAAAACATGTACTTGCCAATCTGGGTAAAATTAAAATAACTGTCAAGACCAAATGTTGGTGGAGGAGTTGATCAAGCAGAATTCTCATACATGCTTGTGAGGCTATATAACAGGAAAACTTAGGAATACCCTTTATCAGTATCTATTGAACTCACATTCTATAAAACAGTAAATGCACTCCTAACATATGCCCAAAAGAAAGTTTATACATAGATACCCAAAGACATGGGAAAGACTGTTTATAGCAACATATTCACAATAGCCCAAAAGCCCCATGTATCTGTAAGAGCTGGAATAAAGACATTTTGGTATTTTAGTTTAAAAAAAACCACACACAAACAATGAGTCACATTGTAATGTGTAATCAGGGTAATGATTATCTTTGGTGAAGGACTAGTGCCTGGGGTGGTAGATAACAAGGTTTTGGAAGTTCTGGTAATGTTCTGTTTGTCATGAAAATTTATTGGGCTATAAAGTTATAATCTGCACTTTTAACATATGCAAATACTTCAATAAAAATTTATTACAAAATGATTGACAATAGCAATGTAAGGAATCAAGAAATACATCATTCAAGTGTGAAGTAATGGAAATGTGACATAATTTCGAGTAATTGGTGGGGGTGGTCTATTTCAACTCGGCATTAGGAACATATGTGTTGGAATGGCCCAAGCGTTGTTACTGGAGTAGTATAGAAATTCATAACTAAATATTCATAGTTTTAAAAAGCTGAAAATGTTGAGTGATTTTCAACTGTTCAAGTCCAACTGCAGACAATTTTCATTTTAAAAAAGATTGCAAAAGTTGAAAATTCTGACAATGTTTAAGACAAAGAATGTGAGGTAAAAGGGCTGGGGGAAAAATAACGTCATCTTACAAAGTGGGGAGTCAAGAGATGAAGGTTCAAGTATGTCTTCTGAAGATGCGCAGGCAGCTAGTGAACAAACTAGAAACAGTGGTTTAACCACAGGAGAAGGAAGAGGAAGAGGGAGTGGGGACTGATTTCAGTGAGCCAAGACCTATATGTCATAGCAGAAAAATGCGTAATATCAAAATGTCATAAATCAAGAGATAACCATACAAGCATATTATTTAGAGATAGAGTCAACATCCAAAAATAACCTAAAAAGAATTAGTCTACAGTTGTTGCCTTCTAGAAGTTGGCATAGGATGGGAGTAGAGCAGGGGCCATTGCTTTTCATTATAAAATAACAGTACAGATATAAAACTGTTAAAGCAAACTTGCAAAAGAATAAAGTGGAAGGAATCACTTAACCCCAAATCAAGTCTTACTGATAGCTACATTAACCAAGACAGTGTGGTATTTGTAGAGGACTGTGCATATAGTTAATGAAACTGAATAGAGATTCACAAACAGTCCACACAAATATGTCCAACTGGCTTTTGGAAAGGGTGTAAAAGCAATTCATCAGGAAGAACAGTTTTCTCAAGAGATAATAGTAGAACAATTGGAGTCTGCAGGCAAAATGAGCAAATAAGTAAATTTTGACCTAAACCTTGCATTTCATACAAAAATTAACTCAAAATAGATCACAGGCCTAAATGTAAATCATAAAACATAAAAGTTTTGGCAAAGAAAACTGAGAAAAGTCTTTGAAATCTAAAGATGGGCAAAGAATTCTTAGTCTTAGCAAAAACATGATCTATAAAAGAAAAAAATCATTTGAGGATGTTATCAAAATTTTAAAAATTTTGTTCTGCACAAGAACCAATTAACAGGTCAAAAATACAAGATACAAACTCAGAGAAAATATTTGTAAACCTCACATCTAGCAAAGGACAATTAACTGGAATGTGCAAAGAACTCTCAAAACTCAATGGTAAAGAAAGAAAAAAACAACTAAATCCAGTTAGAAGATCAGCAAAAGACATGGACAGACATTGCACAGAAGAAAAATACAGATGGCAAATAAGCACATGAAAAGATGTTCAACATCACCAGACATCAGAAAAATGCAAATGAAAACCCCAGTAAGCTATCACTATGCTCCTGTCAGAAAGGTGAAAATACAAAATAGTGACAGCCCTAAACGCTGGTGCGGAACACATCACCAGCCAAAATACACAGCAGAGTGTGGTTGTTGAGTATGAGCTCTAAAAAGGACTTCCCAAAGCCCAATACCAACTCTGTCAGTTATGAGCTGCGTGCCTCAGTTTACTCATAATACAGGGATCCCAGAAGGTTCTCATAAGGACCAGAGAGAGTAATGTATCTAAAACTCGTAGAAAATTGCCTGGGATTCAGCCAGTTGTAGTGAGTTGTGTAACAGCCTGACCTGAGGGCATTTATTCCATATGATAACAGAAGGAATCACTTTTCTCTTTTTTCTTATCATTTCCTGTGTTTTGAAGCTTCCACTCTCTGAGCTCATCTCACAGTGTCCAGAGGTGCAGAACTGCTGCCTCTCCATCTCTGATTGCTAAAGCCATCTATTTGAAAGCAGGCCAAAGCAGCACAGAATCGTGTAGGCCGCTGCTTACCCATCCAGGTACACACAGTCCTACTTGGGGCGAGAAACTGGTTCATCAGTACATCCCACTAGAACCCGTTCCCCCCCTTTCTGGATCTCATTTCCAACGTATCTTTCTTTTGGTCCAGTGCAAAGCAGAGGTAATTCTGTAGTTTCTTCACCCTCTTGGCATCAAGCAATCTGTCTAGTCTTTGACAATAAATTCAACACTCACTGAAGCTCTCGTCATCATTTCCTAGCCCTGCTGACCATTTTCCTCCTTATTTTGTACCCTCCTTGACTGATGAAGATTGACAGGTGGTAATGATCTAGAGGGAGTTGTTGGCTCTAAATCCCCAACAGACACACCGGCTCGGCTTGTCACAGGTGCAGGAGTGGGTGTTGGGGTAGCCCTGAAGCCTGCAGAAGGACAGCCCAGAGAATTCCACTCTATGGCAGCATGAGCTTTACTGGCAAGAATACATGATTCATGGAAAAAAAGAAATATATATATATTTTTTAATCTATGGGCATGAGCTATAGGAGACTCATTATCTTCTAATGAACCATAATAAGGTCACTCCTAGGGAAAATACTATGTTGGTGGTATAGGCACATTTCTTCTTTAATAAGGACAAGCACGGGCTTGGCAGCCATTGTTGTTGGCATATCACACATAACATGCAGCCATGGAAACACCAAAAAAAAAAAAAAAACCCACACAGAGGGAACATCAGAATACAGTCCGTTGTGTGGCTCCTGTTAATGTTGCGAAAAGAGATTTTGTCATAGGCAATGGTTGACCTCTCTGTCAATAACTTCAGAAATTTAGGCATGAGTTTATTGTCTCTACTTTCCCTTCATGAAATCCCCTTAGAAACCCACCATTCACACACTTAACTGTTTTGAGCCTCCTTTTTTTGACAATATTAACAAATGTCATCTTCGGAGATGACCAGTTCCATATGTTTAGCACTTGCTGTGCGTGGGGTTCTATCACTTTTTCAACCTGATTTCTTAAGTCCAACCACCCTGTAGGAGTTCTGTGTTTCAGAATTTGGCTCAAAGAGCCATCTCCATCTTCTTTACACTCCCCAGAAGGTATCTGGCTGGTGTGTACCCAGTCCTCACCTTCTCCAGTCAAGCATCCCTCCATCCCCTGATCAGTTCAGTTCACACCGACTGAACCTCCTTTCTTCTTGTGTAAGGTCAGGCACCCGAAACATACATTGGACAAGAGCCCAGAATGATCAGACACATCATACTCCAAACCAGATTTTCAACTTTTCCTTCTGGAACTCTTCCTAAAGTCTATCAGCTTTGCAGAGACATGGAAGAGTAGGGATCTGCCTACAGAACACTACACTTTGAGAAACAGTCAACAGTCACTTCAAGATATAACAGAATGGTTTTCTGCAAACCTGTTACCTTTCCCCATGAAAACACACATCTTACTGGGTCTTTCTGAATTCATCCTTATTACTGTGGCAACTCATTCTCTGGAGGAGATTAGCATCATCTCTAGATACAAAGACTGGAACTTTCTTTTTTTTTTAAGATTTTTATTTATTTATTTGATAAAGAGAGATCACAAGTAGGCAGAGAGAGAGAGGGGGAAGCAGGCTCCCTGCTGAGCAGAGAGCCCGATGCGGGGCTCGATCCCAGGACCCCGAGATCATGACCTGAGCAGAAGGCAGAGACTTTAACCCACTGAGCCACCCAGGCGCCCCTGGAATTTTCTTCTTTTAAAAAAGACCACTTAAGTATACCCTTATTTATTTTTCTCCCTCTACTTTTTAATCATTCTCTTTTATTTTGAAGTTAGTTTTCTACCCAGTTCTTTCTACCCAATTTCTTACCCAAGTTCCATTGTCATCTTTTTTTTTTAAAGTATGGAAATTAATCAAAAGCTATTTTTGAAGCCTAAGTATCAAGAAAGATTGGCTCTATATGGCACTTCTATATAACGCCTTTGTATTACATAGCCACTAAGATAATATATAAAAAAATTCATAGGCATGATCTTTCTGGTATATTGTTAGTTAAAAAAGCAGGTTATAAAACTTTATGCGTAGTATCATCCTACCAAAAAAAAATAAAGCGTGTGCCTAAGAAAATGCTGGAAAAACACCCATCAAATAACAGCAGCTATTTCTGAGTGGGATATATGGCCAATATCCATTCATAAATCAAATAAATAAGGTTTAAATTAGTACTGTTTTAAATGTTTTTTAAAATATGCATCTTAAATAAAAATATCTAACTAATCAGATTTTAAAGTTCATCTAGCCTTATTCTTACAAAGCTCTTAATGTTATAAGCTATGATAGCATTATTGTTATGTGTTGGTATATTATCCTCATCTCTGGGGGACTAAAATAAATAGGTAGATTCTAGTTTTATTTGCAAAATAGTTTTTTATGCATAAAATAAACTTATTTACAAAGAAAACATATTGAAATACTAAAATGCCAAATGTTATTGTTAAAATAATAAAACAATAACTTGCTAATAGAATAAAACATGTAAGCTTTTATTAGTATATTAAATATCAGTATCAGGTCTATTAACTATGGTAATTTCAAACTAGTGATGAATGTACTATGTTTAGGTATCTCTAATACCTGTGAAGTGATAAGAAAATATCTGAATTTCTTGATATGATTATGTTTTGTGTGTGTTGAGTTTTAGAAGTTCTTTATAGATCCTGGATATCAACCTTTTGTCTGTACTGTCATTTGCAAATATCTTCTCCCATTCTGTGGGTCGCCTCTTTGTTTTGTTGACTGTCTCCTTTGCTGTGCAGAAGCTTTTGATCTTGATGAAGTCCCAAAAGTTCATTTTCGCTTTTGTTTCCTTTGCCTTTGGTGACATATCTTGAAAGAAGTTGCTGTGGCTGATATCAAAGAGGTTACTGCCTATGTTCTCCTCTAGGATTCTGATGGATTCCTGTCTCACATTGAGGTC